>VURO01002650.1:8753-28521 GCA_015108175.1 Pelvicachromis taeniatus
GTTACCTAGTATGTTTTTGTATTGTTGTTCACTCCTCATCAGCCGTGGTTGATGCACTGAAGACCCTTCAGGAGAAAATTAGGCGGCTGGAGCTGGAAAGGATGCAAGCAGAGAAGAGCTACCAGCAGTTCTCCCATGATGCTCAAAGGCATCTGCAAGTTACAGCATTGCACAGTCAGACAGCAGACAGCCTGCCTAGGATGGATAACTCTGCCAGGAGAGGTAAGCGACAAAGATTGCAAAGCAACAAGGACACAGGGTACTGTGGGTCACTATAATCTGGGAACTCCAAATAACTGATTGATTAGTTTTTTCTTTGCTTTATGATGACAGAACTGGACTCAAAACTGCAGTCTGCAGAAGCTCGCTGTAAGGTTCTCGAGAAGCAGCTGGTCTTCATGAGGAAAATGGTTGAAAATGCCAAAAAGGAAAGGAGCACTCTAATGGAAAATCAGGTAGCACAGAATACTACGAATCAAAAAGTCATTTAAAACTCTTCATTTGAAAGTAGATCCCAGCCAGAAGCATGATCTTCACCTATTTGTTTCTCACATTTCTGGATGTAAGTGCCATAAACAACCACATAATCCCCCTTTCACTTTTACTCCCCTCAAGGCTTCTCTTCAGAGTGAGCAAAAGAGCGGCTTAAACAGCCAAATTCAGCGAGAGAAGCTGGAAAAACTCGAGTCAGAGTGTCTCAAACTGAGCAGAACCCAAACTCTGGCAGAGGTAACTTAAGGTTTCCCAATGCTGCTTTTCTCTAATTCATTAGTCAGAATGCTTATCATCAATAGTTCATTATTTCAGGGTGTGTCGCTGTGATAAATTTTCAGATGAAGCTTTCCATCCTGGAGCAGAAACTGCTGAAAGAAGAGCACGAGCGTAAACTCGTGCAGGAGAAGGCGGAGGAGGTTAGTCACTATCTTTTTATCCGTTTTCAGAGATTTTTGGATTGCACTTGTTAAGAAACAAGTAAATGCTAACATGAAACACAACTTTTTTTTAAACCACCACCACTTTCAGCACATTCATCAATAATACTGCTAACTGGTAAATTTGACTAAATACTAGTAAGAAGCATTGATTTGTAACTATGCTGTTACTCTTCAGCTGCAACGGGAGTTTGATGTCAGCCTTCGACTATCTCTGCCAACCTGTGAAGAGACAAAGCCAAAGAAGAAAACAAAGAAGACCACCCGGGTACTTTTCTGACTGATATAAAAATAAATTTTAGGCATTTATTTAACGAGAAAGAAATTTCTTTGTATGTAGTAGTGATGAGAGCTTTCTCCGTCCTCAGAAAACCTCTAAACCTACCAAACTGCTACCAAAGAGCCCGATGCACAAAAAAATGCCTTTTGTTGCAGGAACAGTAAGTCACTTTTAATGTTCTGCACTTTTTTGTTGTTTTTTCTTACTTTGATTCTTTTCATTCCCATCTCCAGTCGACGAGCCCGAGCCATTCGGTTCACGCCAACGTGCAAAGTATCCTTCACATGATGAAACACCACCAGCCACAGCTGTGCCAGCGAGTGAGTGCACTCCACAGGTCTGGCTGCGGAGTGAAGAAAAACCTCCAAGAGGACTTTTCTTCATCTTCCTCTGATTCATCAGAGAAGCCTAACAGGCTGCCCACCGACCCATCGCTCAGTTCGCTCTCCGACCTGCTCCTGGCTCTGCAGGACGAGCTGGGACAGATGAGCTTGTGAGTAGTTCCGACCAATGAGATGCATTAGGAATGAAGTTGTATTTCAAATCCTTTAAATTCTTTATTCAGTGTTATTTGGGTATCTTAGTGTGCCTTTTATTAAAGTATAGTTTTGTCAGTTTTATTAAATGTAAAAAGATTGCCTTCAAGTGATGCAGGTGTGTTTGATTGGTTTAAGTTGTTTTATATTTGTCACCTTTTGTCAGTGAGCATCAGGAGTTGGTGCGTCAGATCGATGAAGCTCAAAATCCGGAGCAGAGACGGGACCTCCAGCGAGAACTGGAGACGCTGGTCACCAGGATGGAGGATAAAGTATCTCAGATCACCAAGCTCCGCAAACACCAGAGGATGGTATGTGAGCTACAAGTTGGTACAACTTAAAGGGATTGATTTGTAACAATTTCCGTAACACAATGTGAAACTGGATCTGATGCATCGAAAATAATCTTCTGTTTTTAAAGTGCTTTAACACAGCGGTAAGCATTGAAACAGGTGCTGTTCCCTGGAGGGGGACACATTGAGCTTTGTCTGTAAAACTTCGATTTAGCCTACGTATTTTAAAATGTACCTTCATGATTTTATCCTCGTCCTAAAACAAGATATTTTAGCTTCCCTAAAAGCCCACGTTCTGCCTACCAGCTGAACCTTGCAACAAAGCTTTGCTGCATTTCCTTATGCTGTTTTTTATGCTGTCAATGGAGAATGCATATATCAAGCAAAGTTTCAAATAATGAAATCTGTGTCTGTAGTAAGGTCATCCATGTCTGGTTCCAAACCAGGAGGAGGCACAGATTTCTGGGAGGGTTGCATTGGGAAGGGCATGCGGGGTAAAAATCTTTCATCCTTTGTGGTCACTGCTTGCAAGGGCAAGAGCCAAAAGAAGAAGCAGAGTCCAGGAATAAATATGGAGCAGATCCGCTTAAAAGTAGTGATGGATGAGATTATTTTGAAATTTTCTAACAAATTAATTTTATATTTTTAGAAAAGTATTTTAATGTATCTGAAGCAGTTTTTCAGCTTCACATAGTTAAGTGGAGCTGGTATTACCTCACTGAAGAATTTAGAGATTTTTCCTGTTTTTTCTGACATTTTAATAAACAGAAGAAAAATTTGTGCTTGAATAAATTAAAAGTCTACTTATAAAGAAAATAGTCAAAAACAATCCTGCTGTTTTCAACTGAGGATGGATCTGCTTGTAATGGCAGTGTATAATTATGTTGAAGAGGTCCAAATGTGTGATGTCTTCTGCTCCCTCCACAGATCAAAAAACTGGCCCAGAGCCGGTCGTCTTCTGAGGAGCACACAGCCAAAAAGCTGAGTGGGATCAAGCCACCTGCTCCTTCTCCCGTTAGGATTGAACAGAAGGGAAGGACGAATAGGACTACTCAAAACAACCTGCAGCTTCTCAGAGAGACACAAAAGTTCAGAAACACCCTCAAACAGGACGACCTCTCCTGGGAAACGTGATTTTTATTTTTTTTTTCCCAGTGAGACCTTCAGCATGCAGGCCTTGATGTTACATCTGGATGAAAACTGGTCATGTGTGTTTTTTTTCTCTGGACATTTTTAGTAACAAATTAGAGAGGAAATAAGGCATTCTACACAATGCTCTTTAAATAAAGTATTGCACATACACTGTCCTTCATAGGGTGTAGTTTGTGAACCATTATCTTAACCTGATTTAAAAGTGATACTTATGAGTCATGTGATATAATGAGCTGGATTAAATAACTTTTATGTAATCATAGTTTTCTATTTTTAATAAAGGCTGTTCTTTCTACACATTGCACATTTATCTTTCTTCCACATTTGTTTGTCACTGGTTTCCAGTACAACCACTAGATGGCACTGCACAGCCTGCATCTCTATTTAAATCTGAAGGTTTTCACCTTTGGCAAGTCGTGCTATTGGATGAATAAATGAACTCTAACTTTGTAATGTTATTGGCAGCGCCGGTCTCCCCGCTGCGTATAATGGAGAGGGATCAAATGCACCCCTAACAGCAGCTGGTTGGACAGCTGAGTAAATGCAGCACTGACCACAGTTCAAACGGATGTGGGTTTTTAGCTGTATGCATGTAGGAGGAACCCCTTTTTTGTTGCAACATAATTTTTTTTTTTTTCTTTGCACAGCTGAAATGGCTCTGGTCTCTTGTGCTTGCTTGCTGGTCAGATGACATGGCACATTTGCTGCATGCCTTTTGCACACACACATGTGCTCTGTTTGAGTCAGCCACTTATAATGGGAAAAATAACCACATGTGAAGCTGCCTCATAACATTCCTCAACTTATCTCCTCGTTATCAGGACTTTGTCAACATTTTTTGCTATTCTGTCATCAAGTTTAATACACAAATAGAAGTTCTGATCTAATCTAAAGTAACTCTTGATGTTTAATGCAGGCACACAGATTTGAAAATAAGCATTTTCTTTTAAAGAATCAGAGGGGAAAAACTAAACAGATACCTGCTGTTGTTTATTTCTGCATTCATTTCATTATGTCACTAACATTGCTAGCTCCTGGTATTCTTGGCATGATGCAGAGTTCACTGCATGGTTAAATAATGCACTGAGCTCGTGTTTGCAAGAGAGAAGGAGAGACTACACCTAATGCATTGTTTCTCTGTCCTCTCATATTAGATTACAGAGCATGACTGGACACAACAATCAGGTTAGCTAAGGCAACTCAAGACCCAACCCATGTCCACTTACGCAGTGTCTCCACCCACTCTCCTGACCCTGCAACTTTGATACCTTGTGACTGCACAACCCTTCTTTGTGTTTGAATAGCAGTGGCTCCAACTGCAGCATTTCCCTGCACTCTAGTTCTTTTGTTAAAATTTTAGACAGGAAAAATCCAAAAGTAGCATCTCCCAGCGTGTGTGGGGAATTTCCACATTCTAGTGAAAGGCCCAGAGATGTTCCTGATAGAACAGCACAGTGTTTGCCCCTGAAAAGAGTAAGTATAGGGCTGCTGATTGCTTTTAACTGACCAAAACCATTATCTCTTTGGTTGTGGAAAAGCCTCTCTGCCGGGGCCGCTGAAAAAATAACACTCTGCTCGCCAAAAATAAACACACAGCTTCTTTGAGAGTGTAGGCCATCGAACCGTGAGCCTTGAGTGTGCACATGCTCACTGATTGCCTTCAGGGCTTCGGTTTTTACCACATAAGCAAAACTTTCCTATGAGCCAAGAAACTATGTGTGCCCTGGTGGGAGGACTACACTCAGAGTGTGAAACATTGGTTTTTATTCACAGGTTCACAGGTTTTTATACATGACATACACTACACTTTGTACCTGCTGCTTTTTCAAAAGCAGTTTGTAGCTGCTTGTAAAACAGAAAGTCAATATTAAAAATGATAAACATAGTTAACACCAGAGGTGGGACAAGTCTTTATCCTCAAGTCACGAGCCAAGTCTCAAGTAAAGTCAGGCAAGTCAGAGTTAAGTCTCAAGACAGACAACTCTCAAGTCAAGTCCCAAGTCCATCCATCCATCTTCTGCCGCTTATCCGGGGCCGGGTCGCAGGGGCAGCAGCCCAAGCAGAGAAGCCCAGACCTCCCTCTCCCCAGCCACCTCCTCCAGCTCATCCGGGGGAACACCAAGGCGTTCCCAGGCCAGCCGAGAGATATAATCTCTCCAGCGTTTCCTGGGTCTGCCCCGGGGCCTCTTCCCGGTGGGACATGCCCGGAACACCTCACCCAGGAAAAGCCTTCCGCCACTTGGCTACGCCTAGAAATTCTGTCCATAAAAATTATGAACAGAATCGGTGACAAAGGGCAGCCCTGGCGGAGTCCATCACCCACCTGGAACGAATCCGACTTATTGCCGGCTATGCGGATCAAGTTCTTGCAACGGTTGTACAAGGGCCAGACACTAAAATGCCCACTGGATCACCTGCTGGGAGAAAAAAGATGAGAAAACAAGCAAAAAGAGAACAACACAGCAGGGAGACTACAGCAACAACCTAGATAAGTATAAGAAACAGGAAATTATAAATATTGAATGTTACTGAGCAGCACGCAAGACCAACAACGCACGCTATGTTTTGAGGCAGCAAGGTGAACTTGCTAGTGTTTTGGATCATTGTCCTGCTGCAGAAACCAAGTGTGGTTGAACTTCAGGGCATGAACTCATGGTTGGACATCAGCCTTCAGGATTTTCTGGTAGAGAGTAGAATTCATGGTTCCATCAATGACAACAAGTCATCCTGAAGCAGCAAAGCAGCCAGACCATCACAACACCACCACCGTATTAGACTGCTGCTATTATGTTGTTTTTATGAAATGTTGTGTTAGTTTTATGCACATATAACGAGACTCAAACTTTTCAAAAGCTTCAGCATTTGTGCCAAAGGTTTTGAGGATCATCTGGATGTTTTTTGGCAAATATGAAATGATTGTTTGTGTTCTTTTTGGTCAGCAGTGGTTTTCTAATTGAACTCTCACACTGATACCATGTTTGCCCAGTCACTTTCTTACTATTGAATAGTGAACTGGGGTCCCATAGTTTTAGAAATGACTGTCCACACTAACAGATGTCAGTTGTAGCACAAGAAGTTGCTGTTTGAGATCTTTTAGTCTACTTCACTGTATCATCAGACAGGTTCTCTTTAAGTGATTTCTTAAAGATTCAACTGGTGTGACAATAATGAGTTCTCAATACACTTTTATAAAAAAAAAAAAAGTCCATTACTGCGGGATCAAAGGGGACTCATTAAAGACTAAAAGTAAATCAATCAAATGTACAGTCCAAAGTGATTTTCTAACTTTTTCTACATTGGGATCTGTGTTGAGGCCAAGACTTTTGAAGGGTTGACCTTGAGCTGCTTCACGGAAGAGATTATTAGTGACTTGAAGAAGTGAAAGAACCAACAGTTTTGCATATTTTTTTCCCTTTCTTATCCATACAATCACCTTATGACCCATCAGCCTCACGGCAGGTCATGACCCCCTGATACACAAGGAAATGGAAATTGAGAGCAGCGATTGGGCGGGGTGGATTGAAGTGGATCCTGCATGGGCAACACAGAGAAAGCACGTGTGTCAGTGGGTGTACTTTTTTCACTAGACTTAAGTAAACAGAGAGCAACACACCCAGAGGAGCAGGTGAAGCTGATCAAAAGTTGAATAGTTTCTAAGACAAACAAAATGTCAAACAAATGAAAAAACATTTATATTTTCAGATTATTGCAACATTTTGGGATATGTGCTCAATCACCTCACTTTAAAAAAGAAAGAAAGAAAGAAAGAAATCTGCAAATAGCAAACTGCCTCAAGTGGAGACCTGGGAGCAAGTGTAACTCTCAATTTGTCAAAACAGAAACAAGCTGAATGCTGAAATTCAATCTGCACACGCTCAGGAAAGATCTTTATCCACCCGTGGAAAAGAAGCCAGATTAATTCACCTTAGCAGAAGCTTTAAACAGAAACCAATGTGTTCAGACTGTTAGATGTTGAAAGTCTTGATATTATGTCATAAGCAAAGTTATTGAGTTTGCCAATTTGGCTCTATAGTCGATTTAAAGAGACCCACCTTTCCTTCTGCTTGCTTTGAACTTCAGCCGGTCATCTTGACCAAGCCTAAAAGCACTGGTTGAGTACATACTTGATTTAAATATATTAAAACTACATTAAAATTAAGAGTTGAACAGGTTTACTTAATAAAATGTCAAGTGACTTAAGCGCTCTTCCACATGCATCTTTTGCCCAATCTTCCTCCCCTCACCCGCCAACCAGTTGTGGCTGCCCCTCCATGAGCCTGGTCATGCCAGATTTTTTCCTGTTAAAAGAGTTTTTCCTTCCTATTGTCACAAAGTGCTTGCTTAGCAACCTCTGATTTTTTTAGGTTTTCTGTGTATCACTGTTGGGTCTTAGTGCTATAAATAAAATGAGTATGTGTGTTTCTTATATGGAGTCACTCCATGGGCTATAAAGCAAAATGTAAAATATTTTTGACAATTTTACAGTCAAAGTGTTGAATTCCTGCATAAATTATTTGCATTTATGCTCACTTCCTCTTTATCAGGACAATCTGTCCTTCTGAATTTGAGCCAGTATTACTTTATACTCACACAGAAACTGATACACCACCTTTTAAATGGCTTTTCAACCGTAACCATGGTGACAAGAGCCCTACAAGACCTGCCCAGGTATTGCCTTTCCACTCATGTAAATGACGAGCTCCCAAGCAAACGTTACGCTGCAGTGATTTGTTTTACAATATTCAAACTTTATTGGTTTAACATTGTGAAAATAAAGGCAACACTAGGAAATGAGGCAAAGAAACAAAACGAAAAACAGAACGTTTAAGAGGAAGTAGGAGAAAAGAAGGGCACAAAATAAGCACAAAACATTTTAGGAGGCATTCTGGCACCTGCAAGTGTCTACATATGGCTGTGTGAGAGGGGAAAGCCCAAAGCTCGTACCTACAAGACTGATTTAACAAAACAGATAAAAGATAAAGCCACGAGAGAAAGGAGGGGAAAAAAAACTAAAAACATAGCCTGTTACACATCCCTCTCTCTCTTAGCTGAACACTGATAGGAGAGCCCTCCACAACCAAACAAGTTTAGATTTTGAAATCCAACAAAAAGACAGAAAGCAAGGTCATCTGATGCAGTAATTGCAAATTAGAACCAAAGTGGAGTCACCATGTGACCATTTGCAGCATGGAGGAAGTGTGACTTTACAACGCTAGAGGTTTGTGGCTGTGGTTGCAACTTTACTGGTGAATTTTATCTCTATGCGCCGGTGAGAGGCTGTCCAGGCCACGTCCGTGCTTTATTTAGCTGAAACGTACAGGATTCACATCACTAAAGCAGCACCTTTGATTCTGCTGTGCACTTAAAATGCTGCTGCAATGGCATCACTTAAAACAAAGGAACACGGTCAACCCCTCCCTCCCTCCCTCCCCCTGGACGGCTTATCACTGCTCTTGTTTAATTAAGAAGTTAAGGCCGATTGTGACATAAACAGACATTTAAGCAGAATACAACACAGAAAACTACTTCACAGGGCCTGAAGAGTACCATTGTTACTTAATACATGTGGTATATCATTTTGCCATACAACTATATATCTATAGATCTATATCTATGATATCAACTGAATAAGGCACTTTTCCATAAAAAGGTGCAGGGACTGAGTAAGTATCTTGTAGGAGAAGTTGCAGAGCTAACACAATGGACATCAGTTATCCATGAATATCAACATGTGATGCCGCGTTTGTGAGGAACGCAGCGACCACGCTGAACAGAGTTGCACAGCAGCCCAGTCAGCAGCTGGGAATGAACTCAAATGTTTCTTTTAAATTGGCCATAGGGACTCCACATGCAGAGAGTGAATGAAGGGGTGCGGCTAAGGCAAAGAACTCTGCAGCCTACCTGTCACACAAAGGTCTTTGGGCTGTAGCCTAATGCCATCAGGTGACTGTAGGTTTTAAAGGCGTGTTAATGGTGAGCAGCAGAAAACGTGTAATCCCAAAAATCACGTAAGCAAACAAACCCAAACAAAAACAAACAATAAGAAAAACATTTGCACTGAATTTCTTAAAAAACAAGTCTTTCATTCATTATCTAGTAATTTTTCAGGCTGAGTATTTATACAAGCATTTTTTTTTTTTTGACTAAACCATGAAAACATTTACAAAGGCAAAGATACAAAACAAAGCTTGTCAGTGCAATGCTCAATTTCCATGCCTAAACTGAGAACTTTGGCTTAATGCACACTGATTCAAGGCATTCTTTCAACTAGTATATGGGCTAATCACAAATAATCAAGTGGTTTTTTTGTTTTTAAGTATACTGAAATCCCTAAGAGCATATGCAATGGAAGGGAAAAAAAAAAGAAATCACAACTCCAAGCATCCAGCATGCAAGAGGGGGCGAGGGGGGCATTTAAAGAAAACAATCCTGACACTGACAAGCAACTACAAGAAAAGAAAGAAAAAAAGAACAAAAAACTTGGAAAAATACTTAATTTAGCTTTTCCTTAAGTAAAACAAAGACAGGACGTGGCTATGTACAAGAGAGATAAGAAAATGATCACAGTTAGCAGCAAGCTAATCAGAGGAATCGGCACAAGCTTTAAGCACAGCCACCAAGCCGTTTCTTCATTCATAATCCTCTCACTTAACATGGCAAAAATCCAAAATCAAGAGGTGCGATGCTCATTTGACAAAACAAAACAGTTAAAACAGTACAACATTTACCCCAATCGACTCTGTTCGATTCTCAAGTTTTTAAACACGCCCAATATTCTCTCCATTTCTTCACAAAAGGTACACTCAGATTTACAACACCCCTCTAAAACACCCCCTCCTTTGTTGAACATGGAAAACATGAATTGTGAGCTTTGAGAGGGTAGATTAGATGCTAGAGTACCTTTAAGTACTTTCTACAAAGTCACCACTGAAGTAACTGCGGGTTTCGTGCACTGAATATCTGCTAAACTTACAGGTTTAGCAGATTTAAAAAACAAAACAAAACAAACAAAAAAAACAAACCCAAAACTGATCCAGGCCCTCCTGTCATCACCATCTACTGTATTCACCAACATTAACGGCTCTTCAGCCCAGCTGCAATATGATGGTTCTCTCTCTCTTATAAACACTCACCCTCCTTCTCTTTAAGTCACACAGGACATTAAAGGCACTTCACTGCTTTCACTGTCCACATCAAGAAATGTACTTGCTATTAAAAAAAAAACTTCCCCATTCTTGTTTTTAACAAATATTCTACAATCATTCATTTTTGATCCTTTCAACTACTCCACTGAATGGAGGGGCCAGCTCCACGTTGGCAGACCGAGCGGGTTTGACGCCGGTTAAGATCAGGAAGTTTGGGAGATTAATGGCTGGGAAATGAGCTCAATATATGCTTTATTGCACTGAGGTGCCCTGCTGGCAGTTGGTGTTTTAACATCTTGAATATTAGGATGGTAGGGGGGATTCAGCAGGAGAAAACACACAGCACTCCAAAATGTTACTGGATACGCCCATCAATAAATAAGCCGGTTTTTTGTTTCTAACACTGACATTAGATGATTTAGTTCTGGTTTTATCCCCCTTTTTTTTTTTTTTTTTTTAAAAGCATCCCCGCCTCTTTTACATCATCTATGAACAAATATACATAATACAGCTGCACAGAGAGGAGGAAACTACAATATAACAGGCCAAAAACAAAACTGAATCATCAAAGTCGTCGTGTTAAAGAGCAGTTGTGTACTCAAACAGTGTTTTCAAATCAATGTGACATCTGTAGCTGTATGACTCCTGAGACGCTCTGTATACATGGCTAATTCTTTAAACTCTTATGTGGCCTATTTAACTGATGAAGGAATGAGTAGGAGGGCTGTAAATAACACAACCCTCCTCCCAATCTTCCTCTTAGATTCACTGGGAAATGGTCTTTACAGAAATGAGTAACTGCGCGATGGAGGCGGGAGTAGATACTGGATGATGTAATCCATATGCTCAAGGCCTGAATGCCTCGTCACTGAGGATCTGTTTGGCTGTTGATTTATCACACATACGGGCATGTGTGGGTGCCTCTATAGTGACTACAACAGCAG
Source organism: Pelvicachromis taeniatus (assembly GCA_015108175.1). Classification (NCBI taxonomy): domain Eukaryota; kingdom Metazoa; phylum Chordata; class Actinopteri; order Cichliformes; family Cichlidae; genus Pelvicachromis; species Pelvicachromis taeniatus. The sequence goes on from VURO01002650.1 coordinate 20,036, forward strand.
CACGAATGGAGGCTAGAACCACAAGTGCCACAAAGATGAAAAAATAAAATTAAAAAAATAAACCTGCTTGAAAACACTGTTTGAGACCACCCTGATGAGTGTGTGCTGATCGGGGAGCTTTCTCTGGAAGGGTCTAGTTGGTGAGGATAGGTCGAGTGATGTGGATTCTAAAGTGCGAGCTTTTCAAAGGGTGTGGTAGTTGCGGTCCTTGGATTTGCAGAATTTGTAGAGGAAGAAGATGACAGCTTGCAGCCCCAGAACCAGCACTATCCCACCAATGAAGCTTGCGGCATCAAAGGTCGAGTTCTTGTGAGGGGCGGCTGTCGGGTTGACTGTTGTGACAGTTACAGCTGAGATGAAAGTGCAGAGATCGGTTACTGAGGTTTTTGTACATTACAAAAACAGAAGTAAAAATCGTATAGTTTCTGAGACTTACTTGAAGTAGTACTCGAGGAGTTGGTGTGTGTAGTTGGTGCACTGGTGATAGTAGCAATAGTAGTGGTTCCATTTTCTGTAGTAGAATCACAGTAATTAACTATCCATTAGCCTCAAAACAAGCAGGTTATATGACAAGTTTCAGGTTATAACCCTTAAGATTTAAATTCCTGCTTGATCTGATCACCAGTCCTGATTTAACACTACAGCTATACTTTGATTAGCTGAAGTGTAAACACTGGATAAGCAGCTTTTCTTTCTTAGAAGATGGCAAAAAGTGACGAGAAGGGGCAAGAGCATGCGTTTCAAAATCCCGTGGATCTGACAGGGCGTTTAGTGAGAGATGCAATGCGATATAATAGAGAAATGTGGCAAAGTAAATGATAAAGAAATAAATGATACCAGCAATCACCAGCTGGCATTAAAGACATAATTGGCATTCAGTTTGTGACTACACCTTGTTGTGTTTGTATCAGTCATATGATTGAACTGAGCACTTCATGCATCAGCTGACACAGTTAAAAATGTTGACTCCGCCCATTTGGCGCACACCGACAATGTTAATGGTTTGGACGCACTGAAATCTGATTTCATGCTTCATATGATGCAAGTTCTTTTCCAAACAACAACAACAGAAGCAGAGCCCATTTAAGTTGGCTAGGAATTGAAGGTGTGGTGCCTGTAATTTAAGCAGACCTGAAAATAGACTGATCCACACACCGAGCAGCTCCCGCAACAGGAATTTATCTGCAGTGTGACATTTTCCTCAAGCGTTTTAAAAACAGAGGTTTAAAGAGAATTTAAAATGTCAACTCTGTATTTATTGTTTTTTTTTTTTTTTAAACAAATCTGATCAATAGCCTTGTGCTCAGAATCAATTATGCTAATGCACAGCGGGATGTGCTTGTTTGTAACGCTGATCTAAATTTTCATCTAAGGCTTTATTCACATAGGCCAAGAGACTCATCGGCAACCACTGATCGCAATGGAGAAAAAAGTGTATTCCTCGATCAGTTGACAACTGATTGCTGCCAGTTGCTGTGAACTATCAGTGGCCCCAGTAGTCACATGTTGCCAGGGAAAGGTTTGTACTCTGCAACCACTTGGCAGGTGGTTGCTGAAGGTTCTTGTGTGAAATTGGTTGCAATTTTCACTGTGTTACTTCAAGTTTCTACAAATACAGCTCAGAAAGTAAATGGCAAGTATTTGCAGACAAGTCCGCATTATCAACACAAACTATAGGAAAGACCAACCCAATCAAGTTTTTTTTAGTCCAGCGCCCTCTTCACGATGGATTTCACCTAGCAACAGCCAGCTGCTTACAGAAGAACTCCAGTTTGGAAATACCCAGGTTTTTCCTAGCAAGCAGAGGTTACCTGTGTGGCTGCTCATTATTGTTCTTTTAAAGCCCCTTGCCATTAGAATCTACTCGGGTTGGCACAACAAGGTTTTCCATTAGATGGGAGCACCTGGTATCATGTTTGTTTTTAGTACCTTCTCGTCTGGGGTTCCAAGCAATCTGAAAATGTGACATCAAGAGTCTACGTGCCACAGATTAGCTAGTTCGTTGTGTCACTTGATGAATCATGAGAGCGTCTCCTTCACAAAAATCACAACCACCATTTTTTGAAACGCAGCAAAAAGGAAAATGGCTACACAAAAATTACACAGTGATTTCGGAGTCTGACAAAAAGCCCCAGACTGAGCTTCAGGTTTGCCACCGATGGCTGTTGTGGCACTTGAGTCACATAAAAATGACATCAGGGGATGTTTGTCTGCGACCCCACACACACATTAGATGGTACTTTATCGTAATGGAAAACAAGTTGAGCCGATCCACGTAGGTACTAATGGAAAGGAGTTATTAGTTGTCGCAATAAAAGACACTAGCTGGAAACTACAGCAACATTAGGTATCAAAACCAGTGTCTGATTCCATGAAACTTTTAAGTATTACAACTTTAAGAGATCATCACATTTTTATTAAATGAGACCACTTCACCATTAAGACAGACAACAGGAGGGAAAAGCTGAGGATTTCAGGGAACGGTTACCTGTGGTGTTGCTGTTAGAGGTGGTGGGAACAACAGTAGTATGGGGGATTGTAGGATTGGGCGTAGAATTAGTGCCTGAAAATGGACAGGCAACCAACACCAAAAGAGAAGGTAAAGAGGAAAGCAAGACAGTTAAACCACCTAAACAACAAAATGATGCCCAGAAATTTCACAATAGTCTGCAACTGTTAATGTTACAAAAACAAACAAAAAGGGCGAAGGAGAAAAAGACTCAGACACTCAGACTGACCATTAACCAACACCTCATTTAGTGAGACAAACAGAATCTCTTTGGGCCCAAAACATGTTAAACTACACGTAAAATGTTAATTTACACTCTGGTGTTTAGAAGAATAGTTCAACTTACCAACGCAGCTAACGTTGGTGCAGGTGTCATTTCCTGTGAGAGTCAAATTGTGACAGGCAAGAGTTGCTGAAAGACAAAAGCATGATATTTTAAATGACTTGTTTATGATTTACATTAATTACATTTGCACAAGTAGTTAAACTAGTATCACCAACGGTTCATTATGGAAATTACGCTCATATATTACAAAAAGCAGCCACAAGCAATAAAAACGCACTCAATGCACTCTAAAACAACATCTGATCTAAAAGAAAAGAAGGATGTGTGCATAGAAAAAGCTTCAGATGACGAGCTGTTTCGCACTGAACTCATTTATACAAATAGTGATTTGATCTGTAGTGAACCAGTTCTAATTCCTTATCTCCCCCAGAGCGGTTGCTCACACGGCCCCACATCCTGCAGTCACGGTGACTTTTTATATTCTGCTCCCCCATCATGACACTTCCGTTTTATTTACATTAAAGCTGAGTATGTCTCACACTAGTTTGGTCTATTTTTATTTTGTATTTATTTCAGATAATCGAATACCTTCTCAGGGATTACAGAAGAATTTAGATTCTTCAGTTAACTATGCCCAAGAACCCAGCGATCCAAAATAAAACAAAACAGAGATGTAAAGAAAAATCTTTATCACCTGTTGGCTCTAAGTATTTCACCACCACTTAATTAACTGAAGGTCATGGGGGCCTACCCCAGCTGTCACAGGGTGAGAGGCAGGGTACACCAGCCTATTACAGGGCTAACACGGAGAGACCGATGACCATTCACACTCAGGGACAATTTGGAATCACCAAGTAACCTAATAAGCATCTTGAAACAGTGGAAAAAAGCTGAAGTATCTGGAGAAAACCCACACAGGCACCGTTTATGAACGAAATATGGTGGAATCCCTGATGAAACTATGTTTTTGTTATTAATCCTATAACTGTATAATGCATCCATACCACATAGACTGCGAATTCTCTTTCATCACTGTTGATGGTGTTTGAATTCCTCCACCTGCCTACGAGCTTGTGAACCCAGCATCCACATAACTGTGGATGCTGAGGGGGAGGGTAATCTGTACCACCCTCTGCACCAGTTAATATACACGCAGTGGAGCACCTTCTCTTACTCTTTTTTTATTTATTGTGGTTCTTTGTGTAATTTCTTTTGTTTTCCTATTTTATTCCGTGTAACTTTTGCCTTGTGAAGCCATTTTGCCTTCTCATATCATACATTCTATTTTTCTACTTGTTTAAGCTATGCTCTTGTAGTTTTTGCTTAATGTTTTGGTTGCAGTAACTTGGAAATTTGCCACGTTTTGGGATAAACAAACCCCATAAATAGAAATAAAGAAAGGCCTATTAATTATAAGAAGCATGTTCATATTTGGCTTGTTGAGATTTAATCTCACGCGTTCGTGTTTTAAGTAACCTGTAACTAAAGTGGACTTCAGCCCCAAACACTTCAAGACATTTCCTGCGGTGCTGCATGCAAGTAACTAAATATCCGACTCAGTCGGATCAGACATTACACAGTCAAAGTCCATGTAATGTCTGATTGTGCCTGTGTAAGACTACAGCAGGTAATTTACAGCTAGTGAGTGGATATCATGATTTTTACCTCCTACATGCTCTACTCGGACAGCATCTCTCACCTTAACCTTTCCATTAGTGAGAATATGTCAGAGGTGAATTATTTCCTGATGTGTGCAATTCCCCACCTTAATCACCTAAACCAAACATTGTTGGAGGGTAATTTGTGAAAACAGTTTAAGGCTGTCAAAAGAGAGAAACATATTCTATCATTGTTTTCAGCTATGACAACTTCACCTGTTTTCCAGCCTGTTGAATCACAATTTGGTCATCTAGTTGTATGATATTTTAGCAGATAATCTCATTACTTATTAACCACAACAGAAGGGGACTTTGCCCTTATATGAAGTCTTGTTTGACCCAAATACTTCAAGCTGCAGGCTTTACTGATTTACAGACTTCATTAACAGGAGCAAAATGAAATTCCACAAATTCAGTCAAATTGTGTGAGTTTCTCCAGCGGCACTGCTCGGCCTGTGTCACAGTGACGTGACAATGAGTCATTCCTGTCAGCAGCACCGTGTGACTATACATTCTGTCCACACCCAGCTTCACAGCGCACGTTTCCCTGCTGCTGTTAAGCATGAACCACATTTTACTAAAAGCTTATGAAACGATTTTGCAAGGATCAATAGTCGAACATTATTAATTGATGGTGTTCAACTAAACTCCTGAAGTGTATGATGTGTTCTAGCTGAATGATTGGTCTACTTGAAGGCTATTTTTTTTTGCAGGCATGCTAAAATGCTGGTTGTTGCTTCTCAAATGTGAAAAATGCAGTGTTTTTCTTTCTGACATAACAGTGAATAAAATACTAAAATTAAAATCCAAACTTGGTTATGAGGAGCAGTTTTCAATACTTTCAGACATGTTAAATACAATAAAGTTTAATCTGCGAGGGGGGGAAAAAAACACTATATGCATCCTTCTTATTTAAAAATAATTTTAATTGTGCATTTATTCCATGAATATCAGTAACCAAGCCAGGGGGCTCAAACACACGGCTCACTGTCCCACCTCCAGTGACTCTTTAGAGCTCTGCTGTACCTCAATTGTGGTGAATGGCATGGATGTATATAGAGATCCCCTAAAAAAAGTAAATAAATATGTCCTTGAGGAAAAAAAATAGAGAATTGAATCAGTCTGCTTTTACCAGCAACACTGCCCTCTTTATTGTATGCTTCATGTGCTACTGAATGTTCCTTTTTTGTTTACTCTAACTATATTTAAAGCCATTAGGCTGCTATTTATTTACTTATGCAATATTATAGCTCTATTATTTAACAATGAAGTACTAAATCATAAATGGTCCACTGAATAATGGTCACATATAGAAAGATTTAAATTACACCTATTAATAATGTTAATAAGGTTAATTTATACTTAAAAGGCTCTGTTACTATTAAGAAAAAAATAAGTTATGTCAAAAGCTGGAGGTAAAAACAAGTCAAGCAAACCAGCATAGATGAAATCGCTTAAATAACTAGGCACAAGTCCCTGAGCCAAGCAGGGCTTTCATTTATCAGAACATGGAACTTATGGGACATAAAAACAGTTATTGAGTAACAGCAGGCACGTACTTTGCTGTCATTTATCTCTAGAACATTGATTCCTAACACCGTGTTTAAAGGCAATGTCTTTTCACCATCAGGACTCGTTTACAATAAGCTGCAGTAAAATGTGGTGACGGGATAGGCCATCAACTACCCTTGACCTAGTCTTTTTGTGAAATCGCTCTCGCATTAGTTTATGAGCATATGGAAACATTACCATCCTGAATACAGGAACATCATAAAAGGGGACGGTTTCCATTCACCGCGCTGCACCTGGTGCTGTAAAACGTCATCATACACCGTCTTTGCTTGTTACACTATAATCCAGAGCAGCCAAGCCTAATGACCCTAACCAGGTGGCTGCCCATAAATTAAAGATAAATAAACTTTTAACAGCGGGCGAGTCTGAAGCAGTTTACTGAAAACATCTTTTGGCTGAACAAAGTCAAAAATTACTCAGTAGCTGTATTTCCCACTCCACAAAGGGCTTATTTTGTGGTCTTGTGTATCAAGTTGTGCATTTTGCACCTTCGATACAAGCAACTACCAAGCAGCTACTGAATCATAATAACAGGTTTGAGGAGCTCATGATGCAACATTTCAGCATAGACTGTGTCACTGTGCTGCTCAAGTGATTGTTGGCGTATTTGGTAGTTATTCTGTTAAGTCTTCACTTGTGCCACAACACACAAATATGCAGCTCTTCCCTGGTTTTACGCACATCCTGTTACCTTATGGTGGAAACTTAAATGACTCATTGCCTTACCAACTGTGATTTTCAAGAAGCCCACGAGCAAGTGAATTCAAAATCGTTTGTCCGCCTTATATTTCACACCTTGTGTGTGACCAGACCCTGCAGGCAACGTATGCTGAACCATGTGGGAAGAGCATTTTTTTCCCCCCTCCTGCCTTTCACTCTCAAATAGGTCAGAGAGATGTTATCTCACAGCCAGCTGCGAAAGGTAGGACACGCTCTCAGCCTTTTTCCAAAATGGTGCCATTATCATCACCACCCGGTAATGTCCACAAATTGATGTCAGCGAAAGAAAGCCGCACAAGCATACCACAGAAAATTGCCTCATCTCAACCTGTACTTAAAAGGCACTACAGAGCGTGCGTGCACACGTGTAAACTTTCAAGCTTTTAAATACCACGCAGCAGGAAAATGACGCCGAAGGCCTGTTTATACAAAAACCTTAAACCAAAGATAAATCTAGTTATGACAATGTGGGAGGCGGTTACTCGCTACAGCAGTGTGGTTATGCTGCATTTCACAAAAGCCAACTTGGACGTGTCCAAAGCTGACCTTTCCGGTTTTTGCTTAGTTCACTTCGAAGAGCTGATTCATTCACGAGTGAGAGAGCTTTAGCTGTAGGCTTACACCAGGACTTTATAATGCAGCAGGCTTGAGAGCTGTTATGAAAGGCCAAGTAGACAAAACATGACTCAAGACTTCTTATCTTATTTGGATAGAGTGGGGATAAAAACAACAATTATTTGTGAAATAAAACTTAAAATTACTAGAAACCTAACAGGGTACCTATCTTAATATATTTTCCTAATGTATTTTCTGAAGATTTGGGGCTTTCGGCATCTGTGACTTGTCAGTTTTCCTCTCCTTCCGTGTAAACCGCGGCAGATGTCTCATTTGGGAAACCTACCAATCCAGTCCTCTAAAAAGAGGCACGTAACTGCCATCTCACCTCTCCTGTTCAACCACCCAACAAATCGCCAGGCGGTATGCATCATTGTTTCCCTTTCAGAGACAAAGCAGAAGGAGGGTGTGGGATCAACTAATCTGAATACAGCTTCTCACTGGTAACGCTGTCAAACAGGTCAGCTCCCATGAGAGGTAAAGCACAGGCCTGTCTTATTAAATATAACTGTTGCATTTTGGCTTCAGTGGCCCAACCTGTGATACAGTTGAGATTACATAGAGCTCTTAAACCGAGCCTAAAGGCAGAGGATTTCTAGGCTGAGATCACCGGATACTCTTGTCTCAAACTTGAGGCTTACATTATAATGAATAAAGCTCATCTTTTATCCAATCTCCACAGTCTTTCCTCCACTTCTGCAATGATCCGCTCCTTCCTTCAGTTCCTCTGCACGAGGATATTGAAGGCTTCCTGCCACACATCCCCCCACTTCCTCTCCCGATCATCATCTTCACAAATCACCAGAGACCTGTGCTGTCTCCCCCTCCATAGACACCGAACACATATGATAAGCCCCCCTAGGGTGATACAGTTAATATCCCCCTGGTGGGCCTCCACCACTCATGAGGATTAAAGAAGTAGTGCACTTGAAGCCAAAAATGACAGAAGTTTAATTGTATCATCTAACTCCTATCTGCTGACTCAATCTGTGCGACAGACCTTTTATTTTTAGAAAACAAGGTCACAATACCCTCATCTCTGTTTTGCCCATAAAACCTGTAACCTTATTTCCTGGTAAGAGTGTGAGAAAGGGAAAAAAAAAAAAAAAAAAAAACAACCAAAAAA
>VURO01002650.1:28541-45439 GCA_015108175.1 Pelvicachromis taeniatus
CAAAAAAAAAAAAAAAAAAAAAAAAAAAAAAAAAAAAAAAAACAACCAAAAAAAAAACAACCAAAAAAAACCACCAAACCACAGGGGAAGGAAGTAGTGAGTGAAAAGCCGTTGCTTGGCTGGGAAATTATTTGTCACACAGTTTTCGTTATGGCCGAGCCTTGTAACTGAACAACGCATATTTCCCATCACAGCCAGCACACTTTCAAATTAGGGCAACATATTTCCTAACTGCTGCGCAAAAGTGTATAAATCAGGGACAAGTTAGAGCAGGCTCAGGCCTGGACAGACATCTGATTCGACTTTATGACAATAGAAAACAGCAGTAGAGAAATGACGGGAATCGAAACACCAACCAGAACTGAAATTAAACCTAAATGCCCCTAGGAGGAAAAAAAAAAAGCCCCTTTTTAATCCCCCACAATCAATTTAATGTAACAGTAGCAGAGTATACCTCCAAAACTTGGCTTGCACCCATAATTTACTTCCCAAGAATCAGCCTGTTCAGATCTGCTGGCACCAGCTGGTGATACCACATTAAGCTGCTGCTTGGGCTTTAGGGAAACAGGGATGAGATCATTCCTCTCCATACCAGGAATCGTGCATCCTATAAACGCCAAGGCTTGTGGACAGCTAAGGACATAGAAACCTTTGCTCTCATGCTTCAAAACTAGAAGACAGGTACTCACATGAGCAATTAGCCCAATGGCATTCAGCGACTTCCACACATTTCTCACATGAAGTCTGCAGGGAACATCCATCTGCAAAGAAATCAGATTTTAGTTATGGTAATTTGAAATTTAAAGTAACTTCCAATAGTTTTCCCCGCTACACGTAGATCACCAGAAGGTTGCCAATTTACACATTTAAATCCTTGAAACATAGGTGATCAAAGCAAGATGGTAAAAAGATCTTAAAATGTGGCTAAACTAAATCGTTTATATTTCATAACAACCCAATCAGATGGATATGACAGTTTGGGTCAAAGCGACTGTCACAATTCCTCTCAGAAGCCCCATCATGGCACAATTAATCCCACTATAACGAGCAAAAAAACAAAAAACAAACGTTAGCCAGTCCTCGAGTCCTGAGTGGCCAGTGTGACAAGGTAACAAGCTGCTAGAAGGAGAGAAGGGGGGTGGTATTTTATTTTTACGTAAAGCAGGAAAATGATAAAAGTAACAGGAGGTGACCGAAAATTAAGCCAAACAGACAGGGAGACATATCTGTTTACCGGGGGTGGATATCCGGCTAAAGAGCGGGGTTGTGGCTAGCTACTAGCTCAGCGACGAGAGGTCGCGAAAACTTACCTGAGTCTGCTGCGACTGCCGCGCCAGTTAGAGCCAGAACCACAGCGAAAAACACCACCTTCACGTACATGGCTGCGGACAACTTATTGCTGAGCCTGCTTCAACGGGGGTGGACGGAGGTAAACGTATCTTGAGAGAAGCGTCGAGAACGAGACTTCGGAGATTTCACAGCTACCTCTCTGTGTTGCGTTTCGTGCCGCCGCTGTTCCTGCTGCTGCTCGCTAGCTTCGACACTTCCTACTTGACAGGTCATGTGGCAGCTCCCAGGGAGGGGTGAGAAAAATCAAGAAATGGGCCGGCAGTACGTCAACAGCAGGGAAGGGAGGACGCTGTCTTAAAGCGACGAAGAAACTACACTTGTGATTGGCTGAGACCCCGTTGACGACACCTTATGAAAGTGCAACTGTGCCTCAAAACGCATTTAAAATTACCTCACACTCAAGGCGGGATTGACCCGCTAGAGAGGGCGCACCAAGACGTCCCTTAGTTTACTTTAGGTTAGTTTTAATGAGATAAACCAGGGGTGTCAAACATAAGGCCCGGGGGGCAGGATCGGCCTGCCAAAGACTCTAATCTGGCCTGCTGGGCTTTTTTGAAAAACGTGAAGGAGGGCATCAACTGTGGACATTTTTATTTAGACAGACTTTAAAGTTTTACTTATTCAACCCATGTAAGGTCAGAGTGATATATAATGAGTTTGATAACCCTGATATAAACAGTTATTTCAGGCAGTTTTCACTGTAAATTTTTTTATTTAATTTTTTAAATTCTTCACAATAACTTCACTGTTGTTCTGTTTTGTTTTTAAATTCTTCACAATAACGTCACAGTTGTTCTGTTTTGTTGCTAATAAAAGTAAGTAAAATTTTAGCAAGTTTCAAGTTTCAACAGTACAAAAATAGAACACATGCCGAGAACACAATGCAAGGGTCATGTGTTTGAATCAAAGCAAGTGGTGGGAACAGTCTTATGATTTTTGTTCATGAGACCAACAGCAGAGGGGAAGAAACTGTTCCTGTGGTGAGAGGTTCTGATCCAAATGGACCGGAGCCTCCTGCCTGAGGGGAGCAGGTCAAACGGACTGTGTCCAGGGTGAGAAGGGTCAGCTGTGATCCGAGCTGCATGCTCCAGTCTCCTGGAGGTGTACAGGTCCTGCTGAGATGGGAGTCTGCAGCCAATCACCTTCTCAGCAGAGCGCACAACACACTGCAGTCTCTGTTTGTCACTGGTGGTGGCTCCACCACACGATGATGGAGGAGGTGAGGGTGGACTCAATGATTGCAGTGTAGAATTGCGTCATTGTCCGTGTTGGCAGGTTGAATTTCTTCAGCTGCCTCAGAAGTACATCCTCTGCTGGGCCTTTTTTTATGACGGAGGTGATGATGGTACCCAGGAAGCGGAATGAGTCCACAGAGGTGATGAGAGTGTCAGTCGGGATGATGAGGGGGAGTGGGGCTGTGTGCCTCCTAAAGTCCACAATAATCTCCACTGTCTTCTGGGCATTCAGCACCAGGTTGTTGCGGCTGCACCAGGACACCAGACATTCTGCCTCATTCCTGTAGGCAGACTCATCCCCATCTGAGAAGAGCCCGATAACAGTGGTGTCATCTGCAAACTTAATTACCTTGACAGACTGGTGATTGGAGGTGCAGCAGTTGGTGTACAGGTTGGTGTACAGGGAGAAGAGCAGAGGAGAAAGAACACAGCCCTGAGGGGAGCCAGTGCTGATGGTCCGGGAGTCCAAGACATTCTTCCCCAGCATCACATGTTGCTACCTGTCCGTCAGGAAGTCAATGATCCACCAGTAGATGGGATCAGGCACATTCATCTAGGAAAGCTTGCCTTGGAGAAGCTCTGGAAGGATGGCGTTCAAGGCAGAGCTGAAGTCCACAAACAGGATTCTGGCGTAAGTACCCGGGGAGTCCAGATGCTGCAGAATGAAGCGTAGAGCCATGTTGACAGCATCGTCTACATACCTGTTGGCTCTGTATGCAAACTGCAGGGGGTCCAGGAGGGGGGCTGTGAGGGTCTAATTCACAGTGGTTACATGGTAAAGCATTTTAATTAATGGACCTTGTTCATAATTGTAGTTAGTCTCAAGGTTATTATAGTTTACTAAAACTAAGCTAAAACCTAACATTTAATGTGGAAAAAATAACACAATAAAATAAAAACTACACTTAAAAAAAATAAAACAAAATTAAGAAACAATTTTCGAAAAAAAGTTTCTTCTTCATCATCTGCCTCCATCACACCCTATCTGGTGCATCCTTCTCTGTAACATCATCCCTCTGCGTGTCCTACTTCACTATGTCCAAAATCCTTCTCTGGATTTTGCTCCATTTTCTACATGGAGCAGGCAGCTCCATTTTCTACATCCACTATCCCTTCTCTACACATGTCCAAATCATATCAGCCCTGCCTCTTTGTGTCTCAAAACTGCTCAACCTGAGCCGTCCCTTTGATTGACTCGTTTCTAATCCTGTCCGTCCTAGTCCCTCCCAATGAAAACTCAACATCTTTAACTCTATGAAGGAATGAAGTAGGAAAGCTAACAAAGCTAACATGTCAGTAATATTATATTGAGAACAATGACAGATTTAAGGACAAGCCTGAACTTTTTACTCTTACAGTGTATTGATCCTGTGGCTTTGTTTTGCTTTGTGGAACTACTTTGTGGCTTGGCTTGGGTGCACATGCCATGTTAGGGAGAAAGGGTTGCTGCAAATCAATGCAAAGTGGTTCTGAGTCATACATTTTCATCCTGATGATAGGGGTCTCTACCAAGAATACAATGCCCACATTAATAGGAGATAGGCTGACCAGATGTCGGCAACCAAATATGTGTGTGTGACTGTCTGTGTGGGATTAACACTGGGAGGTGGTCAGACATTTTTATATATCTTACATAAAACACGCAGAAAGTATGCAGGGCAAAGGTTTGGCAACGGTAAGTCAAGATATGCTTTGTCACATGTGATGGTGAATGAGGATCCCAAAAGCAAGCAGTGATCAAAATAAAGCAGAACCTCTGTTGGAGGCGCAAGTGGAACAATCCAAAAAGCAGATAAAAACAAAGTTCAAAGGAACAGGAAAAAAGCCTGGGGAGATAACAGAAAACACCAGTAACAACACTAACTACATTATGACGAAACAAACTGAGGGTATAAATACACAAAAAGTGTTTAGGGCAGAGTGGAGACACTTTGGGAATGAAAGAGAATTGACCTAAATCTAATAACGAGAAGTGGAGAAGTAAACTAACGGACACAGCTAACAAAATAACACAGAAAGTAATGAAACGGGGAATGACTGATGGAGACTAGACAACCCACGAGGAACAAAGGGGTAGTTGGGTAAGGCGAAAGAAGGAATATCATAAACTTAACAGCAACTGGAACAAAACGCTAAACTAAGAATCATACTGAACATAGTTAAAGATAAAAATAACTTAAGAGTCCAAAAAAACAGAAAATGCTAGGTCAATGACCCAGGATTAATTCAATCTGTGCTCAAAGTTGTGAAATTCCTGTGTTACAGCAGCCTAAACATAAAAAAACAATCTAAAACAGCACAAATAAAGTAGACTAGCTCAATTGTGTAAAAATTACACAGAGAAAAAGCAAAATTAATCAGGAACAAATAAAATAAAATAAAGGAAAAAACTGTTGAAATGTTAAAAGCTGAATATAATAAAAAAGGGAGCTCTAACCCTTATATGTCATGAGGGAGAAAAGCCATCCTCTATCAGTCTTTGTATATAGCGATGCAGAAATTGATAAACTGTACTTCTGATCCTTTATTTGTATGCAATTTTATTTGTATAAATGTTGCTGTACACATACGAGTGTAAAAGATGAATGAAGAAGATGAATAAAAATTACATAAATAACAATTCATTCAAACATGCACAGAGCAGATGGTGTCTAATTCATCAAAAAGAATGAAACTGCTAGGTGACTTAAAAAATGCAGTTAAAAAAAAAAAATATATATATATATAAATGTGAAGCTTTTATTTAACAAAAAAGGATTAGAAAACATGCATACCATGTTTATTTTAATGATTCAAAAACTGAGGGAAAAAATGCTTAAAGATGTATCACTGATCAATGCTTATGAGCTCTGGTTTATGCACTCCACAGGCTGTAATTTTACACTCATACTTGGGTCTTTCATTGCAAGTTGGAGCTTCTTCTAACCTTCTCAAGACATCGAGACCCTCAACAACTTGACTGCGAAAGAGAAGAAAAGAGATTCAACTTCATTTTTGAAAGCTACATGAGAGCTGAGGGAGTAGATAATGTGGGAATTAAAAAGATGTCTTTCAGCTAAAGTCAGATACACGAACCCAAAGGCGACATAGATCTTATCCATCCATGGCATTGGCTGCAGGGTGATGTAGAACTGTGATCCATTGCTGTGGGGACCTTTATTAGCCATTCCCAGAATGCCGCGCTTAGAGTGTGAAATGGCAAAACTCTCATCTAAAAGAGGGGCAGGCACATGCAAGTTCAGGTGAACATTTATAGAGAAAGCACAAGTAAATTAATTCATTAATATGCTGGCTTATTCTTTTTCTTTAAGGATAACCTCAGTGGATCACCTGCCTCCATCACATGCTATCACCTGAATATCATCCTCTGTCACACCAACCCTCATGCATGTCTTCCTATACTACATCCATGAACCTCCTCCTCTTTTCCTCCTGCCTGGCAGCTCCACATTCAACATTCTTTGTCCAGTATATCCACTATCCCTCCTCTGCACATGTCCAACCCATCTCAGCCTTGCATTTCTAACTTTGTCTAAAACCTGTTCAACCTGAGCTGTCCCTCTGAAATACTCATTTCTAATCATGTCCCTTCTGGTCACTCCCAGTAAAAAATTTTAATATCTTCAACTCTGCCACCTCCAGATCGGCTTCCTGTCTGTTTGCTAGTGCCACTGTCTCCAAACAATGCGTCATAGCAGCTCTCACTACTATCTTCTACACATTCTCTTTCACTCTTGCTGCTATCCTTCTGTCACAAACACCCCCAACATTCGTCTCCACCCACTCTACCCTGCCAGCACTCTCTTCTTCACCTCTCTTGTTGCTTTGGATGGTTAACCCCAGGTAATTAAACTCATCCACCTGCACTACCGCTGCTCCTTGCATGTCCATTTTCCATCCATCTCTCTCTCATTCATATACATATTCTGTCCCATTTCTACTAACTGTCACTCCTAGTCTGTGCAGTGCATACCTCCACCTCTCCAGACTCCCTTCCACCCACTCCCTACTTTCACTACAGATCACAATGTTGTCTATGGACATCATACTCCAATAGTGTATTTATCTAGTACGTTATAAACATAACACTGTAGAGCATACCTTCAAACATTAACCCGTAGATTGCCTCGCCTCCATTTCCTTTACTTTCTGGAGAAATGTCTGCAAAATTTACAGGTACAGCCACAACTGTACTCCTGGCTTGAATGAATACATTTACTAAATCCATTAAAACTAAACTATCTCAATAATTTATCAACATATTTATGAGAGTGTTTGAGGTATTACAGATCGTGAACTTTTCTGCATCTGTATTTAAGTATGATGATATATTGATGTTTTTATACATGTGTACCTCCACCATGCACCCATCCGTTGGGCACAATCCGATGAAACAGAGAGCCTTTATAGCAGAGCGGGAAGCCACTCTGCGACATTCCTTGCTCTCCTGTGCACAGATCCTCAAAGTTCTTGGATGTCTTTGGACAAATATCTGAGAAGAGCTGAGCAGAGCAGAGGAAAGATAATATGCTCATATCACATCTGTAATGATCAAATATTTTCTTACCTTGCTGTCCATCGTTCAGACTGACTGTTTTAAAAGATCCTTTGAAAAGTAGCAGGACGCAAATGAGTTTGGATCCTGTGCTTTATGTGTGAAAGTTGGCTCACCTCAATCATTAATCTCCCCACAGCTTCTCCCGCAATCTCAACATCCATGAAGACAAACTGATGCTACAGTGAAAGGACAGAGGCATGTTGAATATTTTATGTAGTGAGAAGAGGACTCAAATGCACAATGCATGATCTCTGGATAGGCTTGGAGTTTTACTGACAATAGACATCAGCAAAAGGAGCTGCACAGTACTGGCAGAGATAAACCATATAATCCAAACAGGTTAAAGTAGCTGACTAAAAGGAAGAGCCCCAAGGAAAGAACAGTGAGAAAGAAAGACATAAGTTGAGAAAACTGAAGGAAGAACACAGGACTATTTATATACTTCAAGTGCTTTTTTTTTTTTTTTCAAACATAATGCTGGCAAATACATTTTTCAGCAATAAAGTTTAAATATTGGGTGTGTGCTCCCTTTGGTTATTTTGATTAGGTATAGAATACGTAGCATCCCAACATTTTTCAAATGAATCTTACATTAATTGGTTTCTAAATCATATTCACGACTTTAAATAGTCATCAGAAAAATACATCTAATAAGCCATGTTTTTTACTAACTAAATAATGTACGGTGCTGAAAGATTTGACCCGTGAATCCCAATGCAGAATGTAAATAAACTGTCTAACCAGGGCTGTCAAATACAAGGCCTGGGGGCCAGAATTGGCCTGGCAAAGCCTCCAATCTGGCCTTCTAGAGAGCTTTAGGAAACATGAAGGAGTGTACACATTTAGTATATTAATAGGTTTAACAGCTTTTCCTACTGAAAAAATACATCTCCCATGAACATGAAAGTAATTCAATAAATCACAGTAAAATTCAGCTTTTCAACTATCTACTAGAGAAATGTCTGTTTTTAGCAGAAAGAAGGGAATTTTACAGAATTTTTACAGTGAAGATTTGTAAAATAATAAACATCTCTGGTCAACATATTTTTTTTTACCTATATTGGATATTTAAGTGACAGTTTTTGCACGACTTGCCCCAGTATTCTGGAGGTGTTTGATGTAGTACTCCTTAGTGAGAGCCATGTAGAAAGCTTGCGGCCGGGCGAAAGTGAAACCCCACTGATTCTTGGCCCAGCTGGCGAGATCCCTTTCATCACCGAGGAGACGGCCGTTCAGAAAGCACATCAGGCTACTGGAGTACTGCCACACTTCACCACGCAGCTCCTTGAATCACAAGTTTGGAACAACAATGAGCGTGCTGTGATTCAGTGTTCCAGAATAGCCGTAACGTCATAAATCACAGCAGTATTTTATTGTGTAGGTTTAGAGCATCAAGAACCCTCAGAAACCTGCTGCTGTCCACACGTTCAACTCCACTATTTATAACATCATCACTCATTTCAGATGATGCCATCGAGCAACAGCTAAATTTCTATATTTCAAAAGACAGGGCTGCACTTTAACTTCCACTACATTTACAAATAACTTTCCACATTAATTAATGATGTCAGTGTCACATTTATTCATACAATCTATTTCTATCCTACAGTACCTGGGTGGAGTTAACCACTTACTAAAAATCATCATCCTTCCTCAAACTGTAAGAAGCTTAGCACCTGGAACTATGTCTATACTGAGCTCAAGTTAGAATACAGTGATGATGCTTCAAGTATTTGGATGTCCAATTGAGATTTCTGACAGTAGATATGGAGGCCTGTTAAAAACTGTTTTCCAGGCAGGATTAGACTCATACTTTATATGCAGTTTCTCATTTATAAGACACAAATATCCTTAAAAGCAGTCTAAAATAGGTCATGTGTGTTGTTCCTCAGTATGACCCCATGTAACATATTCAAATTACCTTTATTAAAAAAAGAGGATTTCTGTTAATATTATATATAATACTGTGATAGTGCTCTCTCTTGCTCTCTCTCTCGCTCTCGCTCTCTCTCTATTTTCCCAGTGTAAATGTTTAAAATCTTGTACTAATACTGACATAATGTGTCATGGTCCTGGGTCTTTCAGTGTTTTGAGTTTTCTGTGAGCTCATGTTTTTTTATTTTGTAAATTGATATGCAGGTTATGTTCTATCTTTGTATCCAGTCCTTTCAGTATGTTTCCTTGTGCTTCTTAGTTCCCCTTTGTTTCCAGTCTGTGTTCCTCATTCAGTCACATAATCTTTAGTTATCATCTTCTGTGATCCAATTCTGTCTCCCCAGTTAGTCGTGTCTCCATGTTTCTTTATCTCTGTGTAATGTATTAATCCTGACCCGTGTTTGTCATTTCTTCTTTCATTCTGATAGTCCCTTGTCTCATGTGTGTTTTGTTGTGTTTAGTTTTGTGTCATTTGTCAGATTCCATTCCGATGTGTTTCCTGGTGTTTCTCATTTACGTAATTATCTGGTGTGTATATATTGATTAAGTCTTGCATTTTTCTTCCTCATGTCATCCCACGACAGCCAAAGATATTTACGCAAAAAAAGAAAAAGAAAAAAGAGGACCTAGTGTAACTATAGTCCTGTCTTTTGGCTTTCATATGAATGGCTTGATATTATGAATCTTTAAGGTTGTGCATATGTTAGCATGCTTTGTTATTGCATTGTAGGCTTTATGATTATCCAAAATTAATTTTCACTTTAAGTCAGTTGGGATAAGTGATTAATGGAGGGAATTTTACACCAGTCATAGAAATCCTAAACAAAGAATTAAACTGGTAAACTTCGGGTCACAGCAGGTAAACAAAAGAAAATAAGATGTATTTCATTTTATATGCTACAGGGGAGATCTACTAAGCGGGACAAATAACTCAAAAACCAGCAGATCATTCCAAAATAATCAAGCTTAAAGTTAAAGTTTCATGCGTGTGTTCAATATGCTTTGATATCACCGTTAACTCTTGTGATAGAAATCGATGGACACTGTGCAAAGGGTCCTGAGGACTGAGACTTGGGAGGATCTCAGGATTTATCTGGAAGATGGCTGAATTACTACAAACTATTCCACCATATAAATCTCTAATATGTTTATATGGAACAGCTGACTTGTACAATGTGCAGAAGAACACAAAACATTATTTACCATAAGATCACAAGCCGTCCCTGTCACTATGTTACTGTGCCACATGTGTAAATGCGTGCATCCCTTTTTATTTTTAATAGGACATTTTTTAATAGGACATTATTTTAAAAAAAAAGGAAATATCCTTATTAATCTAACACTAACACAGATTCATTAAAAGCTGCATTTTCGCAGACACTTCACTTTCATTCATTAGAGGCTCAGCAAAGAGGGAAATCGCTTGCTGTGTGCACTTGGCTGAGGAAAAGACAGCTCAGTTGAGTTCATTTCTGCTCTGTTTCACGAAGACACTAGAGGGGCAATGAATGTGTCTCAGCTGGTCCAAAATGCAGCTGCTCGTGTTATTACCAAAACCATTTCCACAGAACATATTACTTCTGTCCTTCAACAGCTTCACTAGCTTCATGTAAATATAATTTTAAGATTCTGTTTCTTACTTCCAAGTGTCTCCATAACCTCGAACCTCCATCTCTCTCTGACCTTCTGCACATCGCCACTCATTCACACTCAGAGTTCCTCCTGACCTGACCACCATGGGGTTTTAGAGCTTTCCGCCGAGTGGCCCATTGTCCTTGTAACTCTCTCCCACATCACATTGACAACATTGAGTCATTCCCTATCTCTAAAGCCAGCCTTAAAATGCATCATTTCAAACTTAGCTATTCTGTTTCATTTTAATTTTATTATGCTTTGATTTTTAATTCTATGATGTCTTCCAACTGTTTTATTTAATCCATACTGTGATTTTCTTATTTAATTGCTTGTCAAGTGTCCTTAATTATTTCTAAAGCTGCCTATAAATAAAAGGGCACTCCTATTATTACTGAACACTCAGCGGGAGGACGGAGTGAAGAGTTCAAGGACAGAGAACTTTGACATTGCGCTCACAGCTTTGAGTCATCCACGCAAAATGCAGATTATGCTAATTGTTTGGACAACATCTCTACAACATCTTCTACAAATACAGATACAATAAAGGCCAGCCGCAAAAATATTCCTGTTTAAAGCTTTTAGTCACAAAATGGACTTTGTGCCACTTGAGTAGCTCCAGCAGCTTTGTAACATCAGAAGACCGCTCTGCATGGTGCAGACATGAGTAAATCTTGCTTTAAAGTTCTTTTTTTCTCAGAGTACTGCTCTTCTCTTATCAGTTTTCCTACCCACCTTTTCTTGACCTTGATGACGTTAGGAAAAAGAGATAGGAAAGACTTTTGGAATGCATCCTGACTGTGATCGCGCCCCATGTCTAATTTCCCAGCTGTTTCCACTTCCCCTGATTGCCCTCTGTTTCAGTCTTCCCTTTGTCCTTGTTGTGATGTCTGTTGTCTTCCTCTGTGTGTTCCCTGCTATCTGAATTCTGTTTGGCTTTTGTTTTCAAACCACCATTAAATACCTTATGTTAAATCCTGCCTGGTGAGTCTGTGTATATATTAATTTCAGGTTATTATCTCAAACTTTTGAGTTACTTATGAGTATGATGAAATTAAGAGAAACTAATCAGCAATGTTGCTGCACAACTGGCAAAAAAGTTGAATCTATAAAAAATATCCAAGAAATGTATCTTTGAAACAACATAAAAAAAGTGCTTGAAGATACAATTTAAAATTGTCTCTTTGCTAAGATGTTTTATGTACAGACAAAATGCTGGTTCATTACTGCATCACTGTATGACTCCTGCACTGAGTCCTGCCAGAAAAAGCTACAATGGGTAGTGAGAGCAGCGGAGAGGGTTGTAATTGTTTCTTTTCCCTGCCTCTAGGACATCTATTGCACCTGCCTCACCCGAAAAGCCCTCTGCATTACAGGTGACTCCACTCATCTGTCCATCGGGAAGGAGACTGAAGAGTCTCTGGGCTAGAACCAGTAGACTGAGAGACAGCTTCATCCATTAGTCTGTCAGAATTCTGAATTCTCTCCCTGCTCTGTCCCTCTCGACTAACACACACACACGAACTCCAGACCTTCATTCATGTGTTCCCTATGAACCCCCCTGCCCAGACATACAAAACTCTGAACCATCACCCTTCACTGATTCCCCCCACCCCACTTGCACATGAACTCTTGCCACAAACACTCGGATTGTGTTGGCCACTGTTGTTTATATAAGATTGTATTATACTGTATTGTATATATATACTTTTTTGACTTTGACTTACTTGTGTTAGGGGCCTTTTTTCATGTTTGAATCAAAAGTGGCTTAACAAAAAAAACCCCTCCACAACATTGCTCTGAAAATGGTGAAGTCAAAAGAAAAACTTTGAAAGCCCTTCAAAAAGCCTGGAAAACTGTTTCTCAAGAACTCATTCTTCTTTCAGCTGCTCCTTTTAGGGGTCACCACAGCATCTCGTCTGGTTACATTTCAGACAACATACATAAAACTTGGTGACAGTGGGGGGAAAAAAACGCCCTTGTAATAGGAAGAAACCTCTGGCTGAACCAGGCTTAAGGAGAGGCAGCCTCTCCTTGAGCCGCCACACAAATATCTGTTCTTGTGTGGTGGCTCAAGACATTAGCAGATAAATATTCCCTCAAAAGAAAACCATCTAAAAACCATCTTTAGATGGTGTTTCTTTTTTTCCCCTGACAAATCCAAGATGGTCAGGTGGGAAGCCTTTGCTAATATGGAATTACTATCTAATTAGATTTTATTGCCTGAAAATGTCTAGTGTTACTTTTTTAAAAATTAATTTCAGTGTTAGGATTAGGCTTTTATTATTATTATTATTATTATTATCGTTATTGTTATTATTATTAATGAATAGGGAGGTTTGAAAAGTTCTCGCCAGTTTTTACAAAGCAAAAAACATTTTATCACTTACCCTCTTCTTGTCACAAAGATACGTGTGCCACTTATATTCAAAAAGTGGCTTAATTTCTGGATCCAGAAACGTCTTAGGAAACTGCTGTTTTAGTCCCTGTGGAGCAGAGTGGACAAATACAGGTGAAAGGTCAACAGGTTAGGCGAAATTAAACCAGAGGAAGCGTTAGTTTACCTCGGCGATACTTTTGGCAACATGGAAACTGCATTCTTTAAACAAACCCACAATTTCAATGAGTATTTTTGAGTCCATGGTTGAAAAGATAGAGACAAACAGATAATACTCTGCAAAAGTTGCCTTGTATCCATAGTAACGAGGATTTGAAGGCGCTTTAATGTGACGTCTGCTTAAAATGCCGGGCTTCGACCGACTCAGAGGACCATTTCCTTCATTGCCACTTTGTCCTTCATAATTTATTGTTTATTTAAGGCTAAACTGCTGTGTTAATGCATATAAAGACTATCGCCTTGTAGATGCAATGCAAACCTCTCATTCCATTTGTTTTCAGAGCAGAGCCAATTAATACAGAAACAGGGCAGTGTGTGTAGGTACACCTTTAACAAAATGGGACGCGGCCCAACGGCGCCACAGTTTGAAAACTCCCGAGTTGCTGTACTTGTTGTTGTAGCATTTGGGTTTTTTAAAAATACATTGTCTCCGTTTTTAATCGGTTAAAATCCACTTTTGTGTAAATATGGGTGTTCAGGATTTGTGGTCTATCGTGGAGCCGGTTCGTGAGTCGGTGCCGCTGTACAGTTTGAGCGGAAAAACGCTGGCAGTCGACCTGAGTTTGTGGGTGTGCGAAGCCCAGCACGTCCAAGCAATGATGGGGAGAGTCACGAAGCCCCATCTGAGGTAATGTCCTCATAATCAACTTATTGCGATGTTGGCTCCAAGTAACTGTATATTTAAAAGCTTTTCTTCCTCCGCGCTGTGTCCAGGAATTTATTTTTCAGGGTATCGTCCCTCACACTGATGGGGGCGAAGCTCGTGTTTGTTATGGAAGGAGAAGCTCCAAAAATTAAAGCTGAAACCATGAGTAAGAGGACAGAAACAAGATATGGCGGCTTCAAGAAGAGCACTGCTCCGAAGTCTGCAACAGGCACCAGCAGGGGGCGCTTTAAAGCCGTGCTGAGAGAGGTAGGTCCTACTCTATTACAACGGAATAATAAAAAAAAAAAGCCGGTAAAATTTAGATGAAAAAACATGTTAAATGTACAAAAAAGATCTGTGAAGTTTAGAGAAAAATTAGCATATTTATGAGAAACTGGCAAAAATGTAAAAATGATTAAATTAAAAAGAATGATGAGAAACTGTCATTCTACTGGGGATAGAAATGTCAAATTTAGCGAAAACCATATAAATTCACAAGAAACAAACCAGCAAACAAAGAAGAAAATGGTTAATGTTAGATTTAAACATTTAGATTAAAAAATGTCACGGAAATTGTTACATTTAGAGGAAATTACATTTTTGAGAAACAAAGAGAAAAACAGCAATAATCATGCACCAAAAAATTATATTACACTTATAGGAAAAAACAAGCAAATTTACTTGAATAAAAGGAAAGTTTATTTGAAAATTTATGACAAATCGTGTTTTTTGGTCAAGCAGTAATATTTTTTTATTATTTATTATTATTTATTAATATTTATTTGCTTTTTCATGGTTAAGTTATAAATAAAATCACATATTTGAACTCCTGGGATAATTAACTCATGTGTGTAATTGTTACCTTCAGTGACCTTACAGCTTTTTGTACTCTCTGTAGTGTGCAGAGATGTTGGACTACCTGGGTGTACCGTGGGTGACAGCTGCTGGAGAGGCTGAGGCCATGTGTGCCTACCTGGACTCACAGGGCCTGGTGGACGGCTGCATCACTAACGATGGAGACGCTTTCTTGTATGGAGCCCGTACTGTGTACAGGAACTTCAACATGAACAGTAAAGTACGTCTGTGGAGGTTAATCTTTAGCAAAATCTCTTTGGAGTAACAAGATAGTTTGGAAATCCTGCAGCCTTGAAGCTGTCATTCACTGACCTGCATGTATTTTATCCTGCAGGACCCTCTGGTGGACCGTTACCAGACTTCTCGAGTGCAAACAGAGTTAAATCTGTCCAGAGAGAATCTTGTCGGTCTGGCCATTCTCCTTGGCTGCGATTATATTCCCAAGGTAGGGAGGACACCTTAATCTGAAATCTACTAAAGGAAAATTGGTATTACGAATACTTTGTTTTTACTGAATGCTTTCCTGTCTCCATAAGGGCATACCAGGTGTTGGCAAAGAGCAGGCCCTGAGGCTCATTCAGACACTGAAAGGACAAACACTCCTACAGAGGTAGAAAACACAATCACATGTGGATGTAACTAAGTAGTTTCTCTCTGCGTAGCCTGAGTTAAAGGTTGTGTTTGTTCTCTTTCTGATAACTACAGGTTCATCCAGTGGAATGAAGAGACAACAGAAGTGTGTGAAGGAGGTGTAAAGAAGGTTCCTCACTGCAACTTGTGTCGACATCCTGGTGAGTGGTGCCCTGCTTTGAACTCTGACCTCAGCTCCTGATCCTGTGGCCAATTTAAAACCTTTTAAACTGTCACGTCAAGACATGAAAGCACGTGAGAGATTTCAACATCTGACATGCCTCACTGACTGTTATTCTTTCGTTATCAGGATCAGCTAAGACTCACCAGTCCCGCGGATGTGTGCTCTGCGGCAGTAATCGCTTTTGCCAGCCTCATGATTTCGATTACCAGTGTCCGTGTGACTGGCACCACTACAAACAGACTCGCCAGGCCTTGTCTTTTGAGGCAAACATCAGGAGGTGAATTAACAACAGCTTAATTTCATTACATACATGCAGAAGACTGAAAATAAAAATAAAAAAGAGGGACTGGAATGAGAAGTGCACGTCAACATATGAAAAGAAAGTTAAGCGGCAACACTTTAAGTGTTTCAGTCATCATCTTAGGTCATTTTTAGAAAGTGATATAACTGATATCACCCTTAATAGGATATGGTTGGGGTCATGACTGTAAGAAGATAAATTGGTCCAATTTTTGCAGAGGAAAATGTAAATATATATATAAATATTTTGCATATATATTTTGAGTTTAGAGACTGAACACTGTTGGAAAATTAAAGGCAATTCAGAATGTCAAAGCTCATTTTCTGCTATTTAATAACTATTAAGCTAAACAGACAATTTCTTTTTTGCAGGAAAACACTGGCAAGTCAGCATTTCCCTTTCACTGAGGTACATTTTGATCTTTTTTTTTTTTTTTAATTTAATAACTGGAGAAATAATTTGAGTCATTTTTAATGCTTAAGACGTGTCTTGCAGATCATTTGCGAGTTTCTGGTTTCCAAAGATAAGCCTGTGTCACATTTCAAGAGGAGGAAGCCAAATATGCTGCTGATCCAGGTTAATGGGTTTGTAAATTGTTAAGCGTGAGGTCATCTGTTCGGCGGGCTGCGTGTAAACATTTAAGTTTTGTGTCTCTAGAAATTTGCCTATGATAAGATGGAGTGGCCGAAGCACTACACCAGCGAAAAGGTGCTAGTGTTGATGACCTACGCCGAGCTGATGAACCGAAAATATGGAACAGACATGTCCTGCCAAGTTGAGCCCATCCGGTAGTGTTACAGTTTTCAATGTCAGATAAGTTAGCACTTTTATGATATTGTTATTAACAGCTTTACATTCTTAACTTTCAACCTTGTTTTTTTTTTTTTCATGCTAAAGAATATTTAAGCCAAGAGTGAGGAATGGCGTTGCTTGCTTTGAAGTCATCTGGAGAACA
>VURO01002653.1:1985-18285 GCA_015108175.1 Pelvicachromis taeniatus
TTGTTTTTTTTGTGCTTTTATATTATTTTTTTTTTTTTTTTTTTTTCACACACATTTCACCAGAAGCGTTTTCTCTTATTTATTTATTTTTCTTCAATAACTACTTCATGAGATGTTTGTTTGAAAATAAGTGCAGCTGTTTATTTGTCCATTAGGTGGCACTGTGTGACCTCCAATTATATTCTTCATCATCTGACATTAGCTGCAACATCTTTACTAATTTGTTCAAATAAAAGTCTCAAGTTCCACATTGCTTATAATGAAAATGTTTTCCCCTTTGTCGTCTTTGCCAACTATCTATACCCCTGGCAGTATCACAGCCTTTACAATAGTGTCATGAAAGACAAAATAGCATCTTTGTTCAAATAACACTTTGACTAAAGCATCAAATGATTCATATTCAGCAGTGTGAGAGCCTTCAGTGAATCTGCAGGTGCCACTTCCCTTGTCACTGTAGGCTCTTAAAGGTAGCCCTTTGATGCTTAGAGTGCAGCAGGTCCTGCTGCCCATCAGGATTCCTCTTGGCTTTTGAAGAGGCTATGGTGGCAAAAATCACAAGTGGGGGCTTGAGGAAGACTCAGTCATCTCATACCTCCCTTTGTGGACAAAAGTACCTTTCTGGAGGTGGGGGTGCTGATGCCCTGCTCATAGTACTACAAACGTAAAAATCAATTCCGCTTGTGTTTTAAAGGGAGTTCACCTCCAGTGTATTTTATTAAACTCCTGCTGTTTTAATCATAATCAGTTATACACACAGAAAACATTATTCAGTGATGCGCAAAATGGTGCCATCACAAAATGTATCTTTTTATCTCTTTGATCTCCCTTGTGGTTCAACTATTACTCAGAATCAAAAAGAGGTTGGTTTTTATTTTATTTTTTATTTTTTGTCTTTTTTAACAAGAATCCCAAAGATTTCTTATTTCTTTCACTTTTCCCTTTTTATTACTCATGAAGGTCACCAGAAGGGTTGTAATGCTGTTTGAATGCAAATGGTCTTGGATTGTTTTTATACCGTTTCAAGTCTAACTTGAGTCCAAGGCTGGAAAGCATTACAGTGCAATACTTGAATTATTTGATTTGTGGGAGAAGTAGTTGGTACTTGTTGCCTTTGTAGTCTTTTGATGCAGCGCTCTATGGATTATTTATTTATTTATTTATTCATTTATTTTTAAATTCTTATGTCTTAATATCTTTACGGTTTTGTTTTGCTTTTTCCCAGGAATACTCTCCGCTTCGTTTAGCAGGTTTTACATTACTAGATTTAATCTGACCACGCCACCTATTTTTCTTCCTGAATTTGGAAAAGCTGTTAGTAGGCATAGTTTATGGGTTGCACATTTAAATCCATCACGTTGCTCACAGAGCTTTAGCACATAGATGATCATTTAGATGCATACTCCAACAGCGCTGTGAAGGTTTTATAGGAGCTGCTGGTGGGATCGGCCATGTAGGCATCAGAGTTAGGGTGACAGAATTGGATGACTCTGTCTCTAGCAATGAATAGAATTTGCACCAGAGTTGCTATCCCCATCTCTCACATAGATCTATTAAAACCAGTGCTTCTGCTGATAATTTGCTGTAGTATTTTTCTTTTCATTCTCATTTAAAAGATGATTTAAAAAAAAAAATCATTAAAAATCCCCGCTACATCCTTTGTTGTCTCAACCTTGTATATCCTGAAGGTTTTAGTGTCTGAGTATTTACCCTTGAAGCCGGATAAACCGAATAACACAAATACAGCACATACAACTCAGCTGACCTGCAGTCCTATAAAACCAGAAGGATTCTCGGAAAGTGCATCCTTCTGTTCTTTCCTCCTCTGCACGCTGCAACTCTCCACCAAGTTTCATTGTCTTCGGTTTTTGTGCAATCTGCTGGCAAATGGACATTCGAACAAGCTGCAATCATCACGTGATTTGGTTCTTGTATTGCTGGAGGAATGACAGGGTCTCTTTATTTTCTGAGAGCTTTGGCTGCCTTCAATTGAGCCGCTTTTTAAAAAATTCACCTTTAAGACTCTCCTATGTCTAGAATAATTACAATAAAAGCAAGGCACAGGTGCAGACAGCAGCTCCACGGCTTGGATGCATAATGCATCGACAATACAAATGAAACCCAATCTTTTCTTAATGAAAGTATTAACATTTTTATGATGGCTAGATCAGATGTAAGTGTTGATGCTGACACTACATAAACCCAACTAAAGACGTTTTCTCTCTTCAGAACGGACAGGCACCTGCTGCAGACTTGGCAATGATACAAGATCAACTGAAAGATGTGAGTCCAGAAAGATGATTTAAACTGTCTTTGTCTGTTTGCCTATTTGTAACTGAATCATATGTATCCTGCTACCAAATGACGTGCTCATGAAATTGAGCAGCTGAAATGTTCACATGTAGTGTATAGGATGCAGTTTGTCATTCCAGACCTCTCTTTACCAGGCTCTGGAGAAGAACCAGCAGTGGCTGGTGTACGACCAGCAGAGAGAGGCCTATGTGCAGTCTGTCCTGGCCCGTACTTTAGAGCTGGAGCAGCAGCTGGCTCAGGCAAAGCAGCAACAAACCAAACAAGAGGCCAGTCCAGAGGGTAGGAAGTGTGGGGGGAACTGAATTGGCTTCGCTCACTATTCCCTTATTATTCACACCAATCATACAGTAAATGGGAAAATTTTGTTTCGGCCTAACAAGCACCTTTTTTGATACACACGTGGCATGGAAAGTGAAATGGGCAAGCCAGGAAAATGAATGCAGTTTGGAAATGTATTATTTTTTTAAGTTAAATAATATGCAGCAACAGGCTTTGAATTAGAAAAGGATTTAATGGGTGATGATGTCAGAATAAAAATATTTTTTTAATCCAGTAGCGGTCAGGATTCAGCTTTCCACATAGATTATTCTGAATGCCAACAAAAAAAACATTTTCACTGCAAATAATGTTTTTATTAGCTTCTTAATTTGCTTACTAACACTTCTTGTCTCAGCTCCTGCCAACTTGGCAGATCCAGGAAAGGAATCTCAGCTGAAAATCCAACATGACCACTTGGTGTCTGGGATGCAGAAAGACCTGGAGAGCCAAAAAGAGCAGGTTAGAAGAGCCAGACAGGAGCTCGGTGTCCATCGGGAGCAGGTAAATGCCAAACCGATTTCATATAATCACCATTTACCCATTTTGATTAACAACTTTGCCAGATTGCTCCCTTTTTTTCTTTTTTTCTTCCTTTTTTAAATTTTTATTTTAAATATTCTCCATCTTGTGGCTTGTGCTGCTCATGCTGATAATTCTTCCAGTGTCTATCAAACAATGTGCAAATTCCCTGAAATTCACATTCATTTAAAAGAAGGCAGCTGGACTAGTTTCACTGAGCATTTCTTGGATTTAGACATATTTATAATTGAGTTATAGAATTTCTTAAAAGAATGGAGTAGGCAAAATGTATAAAATATCGTACGATTTGCCTTGTCCTCACCTGGTAGGCCTTGAAAGCTCAGGCTGTGCTGCACTCTCAGAGGGAGCAGGTCACCCAGGTTGAGGAGGAGATGTTGGCACTGCAGAGGAAGTATGACGACAAGTGCAGCGAGTTGTCATCCTTTCTCAGAAAGTATGAAGAGAAGTGCAAAAAGCTGGAGGAGGCCAAGATGGATCTGCAGGCAGTGCGACTTAGCAACAGGTAAAGAAAGTCCTAACAAAGGTGGAAGTGGCCTGCTGTTTAAGTACTACAAATATAAATATTACTGATACTTTCATGGAATAAATAAACCATTCATCCAGACATGCAGTCTCCGAGGAGAGAAAGGTGTTGTCGGAGCGCGCAGACAGAATGACGGTGGAACTGGAGAATATGGATATCAGATTGGAGGAGGAGAAGAGGAGATCTGCCGAGCTTCTATTGCAGGTGAGGCTCCCATTCAGTGTCTTGTCTCCTTTTGTCACAATTCAGTAATATATATATATATATATATATATATAAGTTTTTCTCTCGATATCAAAAGATTTGTAATGCATAAAAATGTCTGAATTTATAGGGCTGCGTATAAAATGGAAAGACCTCATCCATTAGCAATTATATTTAATAAGTAAAGTGCAAGAGCACAATAGATGTACCAGCATATTTAAATAAAATAGAGCTCCAGGGCATAGCATGTGTGTTACTTTTTAATGGTGCTATACTAATGCGTTTGCCTTTTCTTGATCATGTGCTGCACAGGTAAATATGCTGCAGAAGTCCCTCCTGAGCCAGAAGGAGGAGCAGAGACGAATCACAGCACTGGAGCAACAGGTGACACTCCGCATTTACATTTTACCCAAATTGTTCCCCTTGATAGAAAACTTTGTATTTTGTGATTGAGCGTTGGATTCATTTTAAAAATATATATATATATCTGTCTATGGGAACTGTGAGAATCTCAAAAAAAAACAAAAAAAACTGAGAGATCAGTAATTACTGATTGCACAGCCTTAATGTTCACCACCCACTTACGAGTGGAAAATCTGTCAGCACGGCCCTTCTGGGTAGTATGTGATGCAGAGTTGTAACAGTTTTGAGCAGTGTTTGTTTTTTTTTTAAGTATTGCAGTCCAAACTGTTCCCACTTGTGCTCTCTACTTCCCGTTTATTTCTGCCCCTCCTAAGATCCAACTGTCTGCCAAGGACTTTGAGAATGAAAAAATTGATCGTCAGAGCATGCAGCACCAGTTACATAAGGTGCTGAAGGAGCTTCGCAAGGCCCGTGATCAGATTGCAAAGCTGGAATCTGCTGTAAGTGTTAGGCTTTAATAATGGGGAAAAATGTAAGTGTGATGGCTCTTGTTGAATGCTGTTTGAGAAACACTGGCGTCCAAGACTTTAGTCCCATTTTTGTATCCAATTAAAGTACCAGTGCTTCTGCTAAATGAATGTATTGTCATGTTTTGTGTTTCAGAAGCAGCCAAACGCTCGCTTTTCAGAGCCCAGCTCATATAACAGCCTCGAGTTTGAGCATCTCACTATTGACAACCCTTTTGGCCCTACATCCCCATCTAAAGTCACCAACCTCCTGGACGAGAGTTTCCTGGAGTGCCCAAAGTGTCGGGCCCCTTATCCCACCAGTCGTCACAGGGAGCTGCTGACTCACATCGATTACTGCTTTGCATAAGCTAGCACATCACTCTAGATAATTGATTCTCGGTCTGGATGTTTGGACCTCCACTTACTCAAAGGGGTAAAAACACACAAGAATCACTCCACAAGATTTCTGATTCATTCAGAAAATTTGTGATGAACAGGCAGTTTTAGACACTGATTCCACAAACATAGCACTGATAACAGATTCTAAGATATTTCTTAAAGTCACTGGAGACCATAACCATGTTTTGGCTTTTTTACTACTTTTTTTTTTCCCCATTCAGTATCCGAACAGGTGCGATACTTGAACGCTTGTGTCGATACTTTTTTTTTAAATTACTATTAAATAAAAGGGATTTGAAGGCTATTCTTAACATGCGAATCACTCAAACATATACTCGTGTCTTCTTGCCATTTAATAAATCACCAAACATCTCCTCATTTACAGTTTAAAAACAAACAAAAAAAAAACCTTTAATACTCCTTCCATATAGTTACGTCTGGGGGCCTCTCTGTGTTTAGATTTTGCTGTTTGTTAAACTCGTGCTGAATTCAGTTTTCTTTTGGTGTGTATGTATGTGCGTGTATATATATCACAGTATTTATTGTTGCTTTTGTTTTTAATTGGTGAACTACTGTCTCTTTTCAGTGATTTAGTTTTATTTGCTTTGGTTGAGTATGTATCACCAGACAATGTTTTGCATTTGTAATGGCCTTCTTTGTATCGTGGGAATATTGCTAATGTTATTTTGCATAAAAGTTTACAAGCCCGTCTATTATACTCTATTGATGAACCAGCTAAACACACACTTTCTGAACTCCTCTTTTTCCTCCAGCAGCAGCAGTAGTCGTGTTTCTTTTTGGCTGTATTTATGTGAAAGTGTTCTAGCCTTTTACGACCACCTAATTAGCCATGTGTTTTCTGTTATGTCAGGGATGTTTGTACGATTGCTAAAGCGTTTCTTTGTTTAACATGTAAACAGCTGTGTAAAGTATCCCAAAACCATGACCAAGTTCTTTGTCCTACGGTGATCACATACTTTTATTTGCCTGAACTGAACCAGACTTAAAATGTACAGCAGTCGGGAGCTTATCTAGTCACATGTGGGTGGTTGTCCCTGTATTATTTCCTGTTCAAGTGAAGCTCACTTCCATCTCCACCTTGACTTTTCAAGCCTGTGGCCATTTAAAGCTGGAATGAGATTGCATGAGTTAATTCCTTGTACTAAACTATTTAAGGCAGGGATTACCAAAGGTCCTCCCGGTAGGGGGGAAAAGTGGTTAAGGTGTCTATTCTTGCAGCCTTGGCAATGTGACCAGTTGACATGAGACAAACACTGCTGTGCATTTTATATGTGGTTGTTTTGATTTGGGCTAGCTGTCATAGGAGATCAAAGAATCCAACTGTCCAGCTTAATCAAAAAGTTTACCTGTGTTTTTGTTTTAACCTGGTTTATTTTATTCATGTACACCAAAGTAGTTTTGCCATGATCTATACTGTACTGTACAAAAAATGTGCAATAAAGATGTAAATCTCCTCCAAGACCAGTTGTGTTTTCCAAGACAAACTTTGACGTACGCAAATGTCAGCTAGCGTGTCGCTATCTTGCATGCAGTGTTCACAAAGCTTATCAGCACTGCTACGCTAAAGCAGGGCTTCTTGTATTATTTTTTTTATGGCAACCTCACTTGCAGAAGCATAAAAAAAGTTTAGACTCCATCTTTAAATATTTAGCATTTAGTACCCATTTTTAAAAAAGCAAGATGGTAGCATCAATTTCTTGTTTTCCACAAAAATACTCATTAAACTGATGTTCACCTCTGATCAGAATGTGCAGTGTGTGTAAATTATGAATACGATTTCCCACTTTTCCATGATAGTTGTTTAGCAAACATGTAAGAAGCCATTGCTAGAAGCTTAATTCGTACCCTTGTGTTTTTTCCCTTTTGCTTTGTTTTGTTGTAGCACAATTATAAAAGATTTAAAAAAGCAAAAAATTCATCTTGGCTGTACTTTTGATGTGTTTTGTCTGAATCGAAAAGCAACAACACGAATTCATTCTTTGCGATACAGGAACATAGATAAATATTTAAAGGGCAATAAAGAATGAAGTGAGCCACAATGGTATGAATGTTTTATTTCAAAAACTGGATCAAGAAGCGCAAACATACGAAGAAGAAACAACTTAACTGCTCTTTAATGACCCTATAAATATATAGCACATGAGCTAATGTGTATCTGTGTATGTATAGTTAAAAAACAATATCTCCTCGAGGACTACAAGATTACTGTGTGTTCGTTAAGAACACTGAACCATCTTTATAAGCAAACATGGTGGTTCTTACCCAGAGCTGCAGTATGACTAAGAATTCAGATTAACTTAATAAAACAGGCTCACAGATAACTGTGTGTCACATTGCGAGAGAGCTGATTGGTTGTTACATAATTCTGTAATTCTATGTTTGTTTGTTTTTATGGTTCTTATAAGGGAATATAGGAAGGTCACAATAACAACCATCTTTCCTTTCAATTTAAGATTGCAGCTATATAAATGTGACTGTTCATAGTCAGTTTTAGTTCATTATTAAAGAATTTTATTTTTTTTTAATACTAGAGATGGAGAGAAAAGGGATGACTAAGCAGTGGGATTCAATCCAAGACCAGCAAAGTGTCACTGTGGGTCAAGAGATGTGCCACTCTCACAGAAGCCTGCAACACAAGAGAGAGAAGCACCACTATTAACTATATGGTAACATTAATGCCGTAATCACATGCATGCATCAGTACTGAGCATTTTATCGTCCTAAATGTTTGAAAATATTGGCAATATAGGCGAGGCAGACACTGACCACAAGAATTTTCACCTTTTAATTTAGTCAGTCATTCACTTGGACTTTCACCCTATTGAATGGCAGACTGATAAAAGCCACAGATCACAGAATCAAAGAAGAGTCAACCCACCGGTGTGTATAACACGCCTGTATTTGCCCAACAGACAGAGGTCGGTCTTCTTCTGGAGGACAACTGGCTGGTCTTCTGGTCTCAGGCCACTTGGGTGACGTGAGAATATGAAGGAGTACCCATCTAGGCAAGTGCCATCAGCGTCCACTAGTCTGCAGGAGTAGTGGACTGCGTAGTTGTCATAGTCAGTGTCAATAACCCAGTGGTCATCGTCTAAGAGCGTGGAGGAGAGGGAACAGGAGAGGTTACTTTTGCAAAACCATTCATTTTTCAACTTATACTGAGAAAAACACAAAAAATAACAAAGGAAGTATGAAGCCAAAACAACAGGAAAAAAACATTTGGATCAAGAAGCACACACACAAATACATACATATATATTATTTTTTACATTTTATTAAAAAAATTAAAGTAAAGATTTGTAATAATACTGCCGTGTGATCGAGTGGTGGATGCTCATATTTCAGTATCCATGTCTAAAATTATTACTTAACCTTCTTTTTTTTAATAGCACGGTAAATACATAGTCATAGCCTGATGTTAAAATTGAACTCAGCAAAACACTATTCATTTTCCAGTGTCACGGGTCACGAATTAAGTGCAGCAGCTGATAATTATGTTATATTATCAGTTGGCCGAAGGTCAAAAAAAAAACCTTGGTGGTGACTATCAAGTAACAATTACAGTGTCTGGTCCTTCATTGTTGAATTCTTTTTCAAGTCTGAACAAAAACAAATCTGATTGAAAATGAAAGTTAAAAGGTCCTTTTCCCTTCATAACTTACTTCCTGTCTGCAAGTAGGATGCAGCTCCCCAGTACTTCATCTTAAACTTTGCAGGGTCAGCAGTCTCCTCGAATGTGGCAAACATGTGGGCACACATCTCCCAGTTGCTAGAGGTCAAACAGAGAGAATAAGTCGCTACAAAAAATGTAAGACAAAAGAAAAAAAAAATCCTGTTTTATGCATGAAACATATTGCAAATTGCACACGTTCAAAGCAAAAGCCTCCACAGAATAGAGCCTACTTGAGGATGATGACTCTGCCCTGGGCGGTTGCAGTCATTTTGCCATCTTCTTCAATATTTATCTGGGCCACGATGTTGTCAAGCAAGAACAAGCCTTCTGGATCCTTCTTCCCTACAGCATACCATGTCCCTGCATACTACGAGTAGAAGAACACATAAAAAAATAAAAAAAAATCACAGTGGAATAGTACTACTCAGAAATTATGTAAAACATTTTTTATAAAAAATAACAACATAGTTAATATTTTCAACTCACCCTAGTTTTGTCAAAATTCTGCATGACATTGATGTTGGCTACCTGGCAGTCCTGTGCCCAGGACAATGCCAGGAGAGAGAGGGCTACAACGTACCGAAGCATTCTACCTCCGAGGAAAGAAGAAGAGAAAGAGGGTACAGGCGGTTAGAGAAAAAGGGAGGCATAAGCAGAATGTAATGAAACTCCAAAAAGTACTTCCACAGGGCTACAATTCTGTTTAAAAAAAATAAAAGCAACACCAGAAAAAATTAGATATCTTTAAATATTTGACTGAAAATGTAAAAGCAAAAAAAAAAAAAAAAACCCAAACAATCCATATGAGTGTGTACCTTGACACCACAAAGACTCCAAAGAAAGCCTCTGATTTTCAGTCTGGACTGGCCTTAAATACAGCTGGCCAGTATTACATAATAACTTCTGGAGACCTGGAGCGCCCCTGCTTTCCCCACAGCGAGTTTGCCTTCCATTGGACAAATATTTACATAAGTGCAGACCCCACTCCTATTGATTTGTGTGTTCTGCACATTTGGTGGACCACCTCTCCAAATCTCCACCACGATATCTGTTTTTTCACTTATTGTTAAAGGATTCCTATTTTTATGAACGCAATGACTGATCAAAACCAAGAAGATCAGGTGAAATGAGGTATAAAATCAACACGTATATGTACACGTGTTGCGCACGCTGAGAAAACATTTTATCGCCAGACCTGAACAGTTTTAAAAAGAAGTAACAGCTCGTGTTTTCTCAGACTTAACATTAATGAGGGGATTTTTTTCTCTGTGTGGACAGATCCCTGATGTTCGTTTGAAGAAAAATCACTAAATTTCTTTTCTTTTTCTTTTTTTGGCTCTTTCTGTATTTGCCAAAGAAATCATAAAACATGCTTTGACCAGCATCTGTGTTATTGCGTCAGTTGTTTTCGTCTTCCAGCTCTGTGTTTGTGTAAGCACAGAGTCCACACTCGACAGAAAATAATCAATGTGAAAGAAAGGTGATTACGTCTTTTCTAAAAGCTCAAAGTCTGGAGTTTCAAACGGAGGTCAATAATGATAGGAACTGTTAGCATAAAATATATGGAAGCTGATCTTTATGTATTTTAACCTTTGGGATTAATCCATGTCAATGAAATCCAGAGCGCTTAATGCTGTCGATCACAGCTGAACACACAAGAAGTTTATTGATCGGTTCTTGTACTGAAGAAAGTAGATCATGCACAATCGGCATCAGGCATGAACAATATTGTGTTTTCCAAATGTTTCACGCTTGCATTATTCTGTTTTTTTGAGTGGTTTGCACAGTTAAAATACACTTTGGCATGAGAAAAAAAAAAAACCATCTACTCTACCCTCTCAGACAGGTCTGTTTTTTATCTGCTGGGGCTTTTTTTAAAAATACATTGACGCTGTTGTTTTTCACTAAGATCGTAAAAACCAGTCTTCTGAGAGCTCGGCTGAATAAAGAGGAGCAAAAGTGAAGCCAAACATCTGCGGATTACATAACCACAGAGTTGGCCAGCTGAAAAAATGTGCAATCACTCTTGAGTAGAAATAATAGTTCCTGGAAGTTGGCCAGAGGTGCTGTAACATTTCACAATTGTGAACACTGGCCAAAAATCCTACACACATTGCACTGCCAGATTTGTCTGTGCGTTAAATATTTATTGTGTGTTGGTAAATAGGAATGTAGTGCTTAAAGTAAGAGCCAGTTTCTTTTTCTCATGGAAAAGTAAGTTAGTCAAAATCCCTGTCTAAAATTGGAACTTGAGTAAAACACCTCATGGCTAAATCCACAGTCCCTACCTGAACTTTGGAGCTTTGAAGAGGGCAATAGCACTGAACACCCTACGATTCAATCTGGGTAAAGTGAGTAGTATGTCCCCTTGTAACATAATCTCATCAGATTCCACCCCTCATGAATTCATGATTAAGAGTGCAATTTGTGAATATCATCTCATCTAATCTCATCTTATCCAAATAGGTCAATCATTTATAAGAATCCATTAAGTACAGTGTTTTTTTTAAAAATAATTAATCGACCTATTTAGCAAAATACAAAATAGTGTCTTTTAACTTATGTTCCAATTTGTGACATTCATAATCATTCTATTGTATCTTTTTTTTTCTTCAAATTATTGTCTTTTCTGAACAATGATGAACAAAATTAACCATTTGGGATATATAAAGGAGCGTGCACATGGGGGTTGGGGGGGAGAGGACACATTGTGTAACTAAGGTAAAACAAGTTCACATCGGTGAAGCTTAAGGTCCCAAAACACAATGATGTCAAACAGTGAATAACCATCAACCCAAATCTGCTGTCTGTATTATTTATAAAGTCATTCTGATTTTGCTACAAATTCTGCTCATGATTTATTTGTTACTGTTAATGTTACCATATGTGGACATTAACAAAAGTTAATAGTTAATGTTGCATTAAGAATATCATCAACGTGTGATATCATTACGGTCTTTAGAAGTGGTAGTGAAAACACTCCCTGATCACAAGATGAAGTTATGGTATCTTTTGGTATTTTGTGTATGTCCATTCTTTACTAACATCAAGAATGTAAAGTTAACCATGCCCCAGATTATATAGAGATAGCACATAGACACATGCAAAGTCACAGGCCAATAATATGAGGAGTGTAAGTGTGTCTGTAAAATGACAATATGACCTGGACCTTTAGGCACAATTTGGCTGAAGACCCTTTCAATGATTATTGTATGTAAGTTTGATTCAATTCTAGCTAATACTGTTTTGTAGTTCAGACAGACAATGGATGCAACAAGCTCATAGGTCTTTCGGCTTGATGAGCTAATAAAGTAAAAGCTGTGACACATTCGGGACTCAGCCTGAAGACACCTGGTGTTAATCAAAAGCAATTTAACTTTGAAAGTGTGACTTCATGTGTGAGAGCTGAGCTGTCTGGTGTGTACATAATTTACCGTGACTGATCCTTTTCTACGTCTAGGTTTATATTTAATAGCAAAATGGTGGCGCCATGGTTAGCACCAATGCATGATGCAAGATCAATGAGAAGATCCTGGGTTTGAATCCACCGAAGCTGCTCAGGGCCTTTCTGTTTGGCATTTGTACCTGCGTGGGTTCTCCAGCTTCCTCCCACAGTCCAAAACATGCTGTTGGGTTAATTGGTGATTATAAATTGGCTGTAGGTGTGAATGCTATTCTGTCTCTCTGTGTTAGCCTTTATGATAGATGGGCAACTTGTCAAAGGTGCACACAACTCTTCCCCTATGACATCTGGGATAAGCTCCAGCCAAAATGCAAACCTGAACTGAATAAAAAGATGGATGGCTTTAATAGATACAAATGTGCATAAATCTGCTGTTAATGCATGCTGTCATATCACAACGAATGACTCCTTTAAACACAACTTTACCTCCCCATTGATATTCTTTTACTATCAGGAAAGTCAAAAACCTTTTTTTTGCACTTACTGTAGTATTGCAGGTGAGGAAAACTCCTAGACTCCTAGAGTTAGAGATAAGGTGTGCAACCTATATTACATCATTTAATTATTCTACATGGCATTTGTTATGGCAGCATGGACTGCACACAAGCACATCTCCTTTTGTTTGCTATGGATGGATCATGTAAAAGTAACCATCAAACAACTGAGTAGCGCGTGCTTATTAGTCAAAGGTGTAGAAATCTTACAAAAAAATAAATAAAAGAAAGGATATTGAATAAAACGAGGGCATATTTGACAAAAAATGTAAATGTATATTAGACTGAGAAATTTGGTGTCTTTGTATCCGGGAGGAAACAATCCCTAATAATTCCTATGCACCTGAGGCCTTTGTATTAGCTAGTTGCTTTCCATCCGTGCCGGTGGGCAGATAAAGTGTAATGGTTAGAAAATTTGTGTTTGGACATGCTTGATCTCACAGTGCTTCGTCTCACAAATGTGCAAATACGTTCTGACAGTTCCTGAATTATGTCATCAGTGTTCTCAAATGTTCAGCTACTGAACTACTACTGAATGAATGGAATTGTAAAGAGATCAAATGAGCCATCATAACATAATTGGTCCCTTTGTCCATAGTGTCATATCCTGAAAAATACTCAAAACACACAAAATGTAATAAAAAAGTTTTTTATATATATTTGTAGAAAACACATACGAACACACAACCAAGAAAATACCCATCTGATAACTTTTCAGTTAGAAAAATAGCTGATTTTCTGTCTGCCTATCCGTCCTCCTCCACACACTAGAAGCCAACCACCTTCTCCCGCTGTGAAATTGACTACTCTAATTTATTTCCACAAGCCCTGCTAAATCCGCACGCCCACGCACACACCTTCTGTAGTTCTCTCTTTTGATAGGCTTGTCTTCTTAATCCTTACAGCAGAAACAAAAATAAATAGGTAGAAAAAAATGGGACACTCCTTTTCTCAAAGGCCTGCCAGCAGCTAACCAGACAGTGGCTTTCGGTTAATAATAGCCCGCCATCGTTGTTTTGTACCCATCCATGTTCAGCTAATTGGCCAATTTCCAGTTCCAGCACTGATGCCTCCATGAAGGTTTCATTAGAGCGCAGGTAGGCTGCCCCACACACTGTGAGCTTTAAATAGACGATTATGGCCAGAGACACAATCACGGCCAGAGACTGACGCTATTTAGGTAAACTACTTCCTCCACTGTAGCAGCAACCACAATAACAGAACAGTGACAAACCTGAAGCAAGGTTGGCTCACCTGGAAAGCCTTCAATTTAATGCATAACTACAGTTAACAGTGACTGCACATTAGCCTGTAGCAGTGATTCCCAAAGTGTGGGCCGGGGCCCCCTGGTGGACCGCAGAAATAACATAAATTTAGTTCAAAACTACTGTATTTACTCAATATACACTGTTACATTTTTACATAAATGTATTTACTTATATAAAAAGTGAATTAAAAGTGGAAATAGGAGATGTTTAGTTTTTGATATTACTCATTACTCTGATCTGACTTGCATTGAAGTTTGTGTCCCAGTGGTAGGTGGGTCATGCATTGGCCTTAACACTTTGCATATGACTGGGTAGTATTGTAGTATATATAAATTGTGTATATTTGTAGTGCTGCACAGCACTACTACTGGATAGGACTAGCCAGTAATTTATAGCCAACAGTCTGTGTTGTTTATACTTATTGAATAATATTTTCAAGTTAAAACATCACTGTGTCTTGTATTTTGATTAGAGGGAAGATTTAAGATTGAGTGGGCTCCATGAGAGTTTCTGGGTTCTAAGTGGGCCACAGCACTCTTGACTTGATCTGATTGTTTTTGTTGTCCTTTATAATATAAAGCACCTTGAGGTGAGACAGTAGTAGTGATTTAGTTACCGTGTAGGTTGGTAGGTGAAGTGATAGAGTACTGCTGTGTATCTCATAGAAAGCTCCTTTCAGCTGCTCGTTGTTGTCACACCTGGGTCACCACAGCAGGCAACTCTGCATGTTTTGTTTTGGCAGAGTTGGATGCCGAATGCCATTCCTGACACAACCCCACAGAGGATTTATGTCTGAGGCTGGAATCAAACCAGCAACCTTTCACCTGTTTGCTGAATGTGCAAACCACTACACAGTGGATCCACACTGATGTGACTCTGGTAAATGGCTAGAAATGAATACTAGCCCAAAAAAAAGCGCCACTTATTTTGAGGGCAAATTTTTAGTTGGAGTGCTGGCAAGCTACCTAATCTCTCTACAGCTGCAGGGATGCAAGTATCAGCCAATTGTATGGCAGTCATTTTGAACCGAATCAGGTAAATACAGGTAACAGCATCT
This sequence comes from Pelvicachromis taeniatus, assembly GCA_015108175.1. NCBI lineage: Eukaryota > Metazoa > Chordata > Actinopteri > Cichliformes > Cichlidae > Pelvicachromis > Pelvicachromis taeniatus. Next base: position 17,128 of record VURO01002653.1, read on the forward strand.
TACTAAGACGTTAATGAAGCTTCTGTCCCATTAAACCCGCAGGGGTTAAATTAGCATTATTGGTATCACCTGTGTTGCTATTTCCTGTCCTAAAGGTAACTAAGGTCTGTGGACTTTAGTTTCTCGCCAAAATGCCTGACACCCTGTTTCTTCAGTGACAGCTTCTCTTTGTTATTCTTTACCTCTCCACCATGCCCAGCCTGACATCTGACCTAACAACAATCTCTTTCTCCTGCCTCCCCCTTCACATAGCAAGGACTGCCCGATATAAAATGATCAGCGCTGGGATTTGCGGCCTAAGGACGCTTAAAGCAGGAGGTTTAATGTCGTGACGTCACGTTAATTAGCGCTACTTTGATCCTTTCAGCCTCTTAGCCGCACTCTGCCCTGTTCTGTCTGTCGGTTGCCACGAGATGTGTTACTCCCTTTGGGGACCGCGGAGGAGGATGCACGGAGGCTCAAGCGGACAATATTGATCCAACCACCCCTGCAGGCCCCAGCACAGCTCCTACCCTCCAGCTTGGCTCTTTTTTTTCCCTGCAGGTGATGCTTTTCTAAAAGAAACAAACAAAAAAGGGGGGGACTGGCATAAAAAAAAGAAAGAAAAAATGGCAGACAAGGATAGTGTGGAAAAATATCTGGAAAACAACCCGCAGTTCGCCAAAGAGTACTTTGATAAGAAGCTGCGCGCTGAAGCCCTCACCGCCGCCTTTTCGGCCGACGTGGAGATCAAAGACACCGCTTCCTTCAAGGATGTTAACTCCGTACAAGAAGCCGCCATCATTTTCGAGCTGGTCAAGGAGCTGCAGAAGCAGGGGAGCATGGAGGAGTCCCTCCACAAAGTGCTGCAGAGAGTGGCCCTCATCATACAGGCTGACAGGCTCAGTTTCTACTTGTGTCGAGGTAGAAACGGAATACTTGAGCTCGCCACCAGCCTCTTTGACGTGACTCCAACCTCCAAGTATGCGGTGAACCTGGTCGATCCGCAGACCGAAATCGTGTTTCCGCTCGAGATCGGTGTTGTCGGTTTCACCGCCACCTCCAAAAAACCGCACAATGTTCCGGACGTGTCAAAGGTGAGGAGTTGTGAAGTTTTGTGATAAAATAAATAAATAAATACAATACACTTAAAGAAAATTAATAATCTAGATTCAAAAT
>VURO01002653.1:26044-40729 GCA_015108175.1 Pelvicachromis taeniatus
GCACAAAAACCGCAGTCACAATAACACAACACACACACACACACACACACACACACATACACAGTGAGTTGCTTTGTTACTCGGAGGAGCCACCATGCTGGTGTGGTTTGGGTCTGTTTGTCCCCTGAGAGGAGAGATACAGGGATGTTCTGAGTGATCACCTTTGGGATTTTCCTAATCATGCCACACAGAAACAAAGGACTCCGTCTGCACCTCAGCAGTAAATTTATAGCAGGGGTCCTTCAAATACCCAGCATGCTCTCTGGTTCCTAAGCTTAATGACTTTCTTGGTTCAAGTTTGGGCATCAGTTCTACATCACTGGAAAACGTGTATAAGAACTTTGTGTTGCTGTTAATTTGTCACCAGATGGTATTTACACTAGAATAAACACATAGGCTACATCCATGAATCTGCTGTCCTTGCAGGCTGGTGCGGTGAGAGGCAGAACATATTAGTGCAAGGGAGGGAAAATGCATCCTTCCAGTTATTATATAACATAAATAACACATACTTACATTTCCTTTGTTTTTCTTTGTTTTCCAGGAATTCTCAAGGTTCCACAAAGAGATCCAGCCCATGTTTGACGGCCTGAACAATAACAGGGCACACTGGAACGAGCTGGCTGAGGTATACAACGCGAAGATGAAGGCCATTGAGGATGAGAAGAAGAGACTAGAGGAAGAGGAAGCCAAGAAAGGTAAGAATATCTTTGTGCAAACATCAATGTGTTGGCTTGACACAAATAGTTCATCTTTCTCTTTCCTTTTTTTCTTCTTTGTATTTTTAGCTGGTGGCGGCGAAGGAGGGAAATCAAAGACGTGCACCATCTGTTAAGTTCCACCAGTGCTTGGATCTGGACTGATACAGTGTGTTTAGGACTATTCTAGACTACACTAGTCTTTCCTAGTCTGAAAGCTCATCTCATCGAAGCTTCTTCTCGGTGTGGTCTCGCCTACACCAGTATAGTTCTGGTTATTCGCTCTTCACATTCTTGCAGTCCGGTCCAGCCCTGTATGGTTTAGTCTGGTTCTGTGTAGCCTGCTAGTCCAGAGTAGGTCTGGTCTGCACTGCAGTCTGGAATAGACCCACCTAACCTTTTCTTCACGGAGGGAAGAGTCAGAGACTTCACTGCGAAGTAAAGCTGCAAGAGAAGCTGTTCAACTTTGCAAGTGTGACACGTTTGAATCTTCATCCTTCCTGCTGAACAATGTTGTGGACATTTTTAAAGAAAAATCATACCGTCTCAAAATTCTCGTAGCATTAACCAAAAATATTTCTGACATGTTTTAAAAGTGTGTCTGGATAAACTCAAATATTTAGGAAGGAAAAACAAATTATGCGTAGTTCAGATAGGGTGCAGCGTGTGCTTCATGTGGGGCGTACACATGCCAAAGCATGTACAGTGCTGCAGTAGATAATTCAGAGAGTGCTCCTGTTGGCAGTCAGTTAACACACAGTATATTTTAATACTGTAGTTTGCACAACGCACTTAGCTGCTGCTATTTTGACAGTGGCAGACCTGATAAAGGGAGGGAGGGCAGACTGGGACAGGTAACGTCATGGCTACAGACCTGAGGAAAGGGACTAAAGTAAATGTGTGAAATGAATTCCTTCACATTAAGAGTAGGAAAGCTGCAATCAGAGGGATCTGTTAATGCTTTAGTGGTGATACCAAAAGCAAGGACTGATGTCTCTTACCTCAAAAGGCACTAAGAAGCTGTGTGAAGGTGTATGTATTTTAATATGCAACTCTATCTATATACACTTATATTTTTTTGATTCTTTGAGTATTTTGTACTTGGACTGACTTGGAAGGAGCTTTGAAAGAGGACAAATTTGCACTAGAATCACATCCAGACGTCGAGTCTGTGTATTAAACTTGCGAACCTTTATCGTCAGCTTTGATGAATTCCTCTGAGCTGTACTGAACTGGGGAAAGACACACAATTTTACTACACCGGTATTAAGATCGAGCTTACAATTTCTTATCGATTCCATTTAAAAGTCTTTTTAAATGTGAATGATTTCACATGTTTAGTCTATGGCATAGGAATTGTAAAATGTAAATTGTATAAACTTTAAAAATGGCATTATTGAAGGTTGTAAAGGCAACCATTGCTTCTTGTAAGCGGGCAAGCGTTGCAGTAGATCTACCTCTTCTGTAAGAGGATTTGATTGCCAGCCAGTGTTTGCGATCCACACAGCTTTAAATAACTGTCTTACTGAGGAGGTAAAAAAAAAAAAAAAAGGCTACTAAAGGCTTATCATATGTATGTGCAGAGACTTGTTTGTGAAAATGCAGCTAGAGCATCAGTGATTGTATGGTGGTACAGGCCAAAGTCCTCTGCTTCTTTCTTCATTGATGCAACCGTGAGAGAAATAAGGCAATAACTGCTCAACTCAGTGTAAATCTATACCACCCACGTAAACCCAAATTGAGCCGATCTGGTCAGAAAACTTAAGAGTTTACAGTTCAAGCAGAGTGCACTTTGTTAGCGCTGCAGCTGTGGCTTTCACCTTCTTGTTACGTAATGTCTCCTCTAATCAATGGGGCATCAATCAGAGGCACTTGATCCTATCAGAAGGGCTTTGGGAGTACCTGGAAACTACCTTGTCTGCTGCTTGAGGTGAAGCGAGGAGCTGTTGTAATCCCTGGATCCAAAACTATGCAAAAAAAAAACATTTACAGAATGTAAATGCACACTGCACACATTTTATATGAAATCTTACACCATCAGTTCTGTCTCCAGTTATAAAAACAAACAGCCCCTTGGTTTTTCTTTTGGATTCTTTGTGTGACACAAAAAAAAAAACTATATACTTTCTACTTAATCCATCAACTGTCATTCAGACATTAGAATATCATTTGATGTATGAAATTACCTCTGTATGAGTCATGAGATGTAATATGTGTAAGCAAATAAATGAATTTATGGATGCAAGAGTAAGAAGCATTGCTTTTTTGGGCATGAAAATAGGGCAGCACGTGCAGAGGCGACACTTTCTCTCTTCTTCACAAGTTGACTTATGCATATTAAAGTTAAACACAGGCAGAGAATGAACCCGAGATCCTCTGGGCTTAACTGCGACAGTGCTCGTTGGAAAGCCATATATCACCGGGGGATCTTAGAGGCTCCAAAGCTGGATGAGCCATTGGGGAAAGAGGATCAGTGGATTGGTTGTGATCCCTGCCCGATTCAGTACCGTCTCACTTTTCTGCTCAGCGCTGTACCTGTGACCTGCTGTGTGCAAATTCTGCCTGCAGAAAGCTGGAGTTTGCACATTGAAGTGTAGAAAAATAACACAATTAAGAGCGGCTGCAGGAGTGCAATCCAGCGTGTGTATTGCATAGAGAGGACAGGATGCTGCTGAGGCCTCCACTGACAATGTGAAATATGTGACATGAAACATGGAGCAGTAATTTATCATTTCGCCAAACACTTCTGCGGCAACGTGACCCCTTCGATCCCCGGAGAGTTTGGAGGTCGCCGAGTGCAACTCTCTTCACAGTCCACATGTACTGGAATAAAAAGTTAGTGGCTTATTATAACTCGGATGGCTGAGATTCAGCTGATGTTAAGACACAAGTATGAAAGATAACCATCCAATATCTAGTTTGAGGAGAATCTATTTTGTTGAAACTTGGACTTGAATACGAACTGGACTTTTTCTGGTTTCTTCAATGAGAGCAAAAGATTGGACGGTGTTACTTTTCATGTCCTAAATCACAAGGGAAAAAAAGAAGCATACATCACCCCATTAGAGCACTTCGCTCTCACACTCCAGGCTTACTTGTTGTTCCTAGAGTATTTAAAAGTAGAATGGGAGGCAGAGCCTTCAGTTTTCAGGCCCCTCTTCTATGGAACCAGCTTCCAGTTTGGATTCGGGAGACAGACACCATCTCTACTCTAAAGATCAGGCTTAAAACTTTCCTTTTCACTAAAGTATATAGTTAGGGCTGGATCAGGTGACCCTGAATCCTCCCTTAGTTATTCTGCAATAGGTTTAAGACTGCTGTGGGACTCCCATGATGCATTGAGCTTTTCCTTTTCAGGAATTGAATTGAATTTCAAAGTCCTATCGTCAGTTGGGATGTACACATTCTTTTCTGGATATTTGTTGAAGCCCTGTGCAGGCAAGAATTTTTATCCAAGAAAACAGACTTTGACAGCACAATTGATCAGCTGAAAAGGTGTTCAAGTGTAGCTGCAGGCTGAATCGTATCCCGCCTAAACTCAAAAACAAGCTGTTATTGCTCAATGGACTGTACTTAACTACCTGTTAGCTTACATCGTCATGAATCACACAGTGAAAGAGTGCTCCCGAGAAAGCAGAAAGTAAGACAGGACAGACAGAGCTGTATGTGGTAATTGTCTTTATTTAAACCAAGGTCTCTAATCCCCAGCAACATGTAGTTCCCCTCTGCAGTTAAAGTTGTTTTTTTTTTTAGAGCAGAAGGTTTGACTCCTTTGCAACACTTAACAAAACGATCATATACACAGGTTTAGTTGCAAATGGGACGTTGGGACAAGGTTATTAAATTAAGACTTAATTAAGTTATGCATTATAAGCAAGGGGCAAGCTCCAGGGCTGAAAAAGCAAAGTGGAATAAATGGAAGAGCATTTCCTCAATGTGCCACGAGGCTGGATGCAAAACGGTCGTAAAAAAGGAGACATTAATGTGGTAAAATTTGCAACATTAAAAAGAAACAGATGATGACAGTCATGTAAAGAGAAGGTGATGTAAACACGATGTTTATTTCATTGGCAGTAATGGAACTCGCAGTGAAATAAACCTACATACAGTCAAGACTCAAACAGAACATCTTTAAGTATTCGGAAGACACACAGAAGTGTAGTCACAGCAGGGATGCCACTGATACCAGCGGATTCAAAGAAACATGTCTTCAAAGTACTCATCAAACTCTTCCTCCCTGAAGAGACACAACAAGCAAAACACAGAAATGTAAGTTCCTGTCATGCATGATACTGACACAAACTGTTAGATGCTTCTTATGGGGGGGGGGACCCCAGCATAACTCGGTCAGTGTCAGTTCTCTATATAGCATAAAATGATGTTGACAACACTGATACAGAACACAAACAAATACACAGCAAGGGGCAGAAGCAAGAGAGACCGAACAATTTTAAACAAGAGAAACAGAACTCTGAAAATGCACTTAAGTTACCCACTATCACTTTCTTGACTCAAAGTAAAACCCATTCTATACGAATGTCAGATTTGTGAGAGGCAGTTCTTTATGTTCTCCCTCATGACTGTATTTTTACATTAAAATAACATCAGTCTCAATAATATTCATTACACAGATTATAAAACCTAAACTAGCGCAGCCAATATTTCGAGTAATAAGCCATTTGCCGCCAGTGAAATGGCTCAGAAGCATTACCATCATTATCCTATCAAAGGTCGGTGGAAGTTGACATAAATGTGTTCAAGATTTTGTGAGCAGCTTTACACAGTGTATGTAAGCAGTTCTTATACTTTGCTATATAGACAGCAGTAACCCATGTAACTGGTGACGACCGGGACACTTTTACAGGAGCTTAAAACGAACACTAGCTGTTAACCTCACCTCGACTTTTCCTCCACTGCAGGGGCGGGTCCTCGCCAGTGGTCGCCTTCTGATTGGTCCTCTGGCTCATCCCCAGCTTCAGAGTCTAGTAGGACAATTTCACAGAGCAGTCAGTTGCACTTGCAGCAAAGAAAAACTGGGTCAACCAGTAACCTTTGTTTATTAGTGTTAATATCCAGGTTTACGTGCACAATTCAGTTTTTGCATAGTGACTTTAGTACAGAAAACCCTTAGAGGGGTGGATGGAGTATTTTGGCCCAAATCACCTCCAACGTGTGCATAACACACCCTCTGAAACCTTTCATTAATATAAATGTAAAGAGTTTACATTGTCCTTTAATTTGTCACTCATATAGTCTCTGATCAACCAGCGAATGTTTAGGAAGTAAACTCTAAACCCTGTGGAAAAAAAAGAGGAGTTCTTCTTCAAGAACGTGGCCTATTTCTCTCACAAATTTATTCAGAAACAAGTTTTGGCAGGTTGTAGTAGACAAATATGTTATCAGCATAAGCCACTAATTATGTGATGCTATACTGGGCCAAAGCAGCATATTTTTCCATTCATTTTCCCTGGCATTAATATCAAGTTTCTAGGGCACAAAGTGCTTCCCTGATATTAAAATCTCTACCCCCTCGTTGAAAGCAATGCTTATACATCACACTAAATACCAGAGTCCGAAATTTAATGATCTGCAACCTTCAACAATTGCTTCGAGCGTGTGTGATGCAGAAAGAAAGCAGAAGAGTTTTTGTGTATGGACCTGCATGTGGAAACTCAGTGACATAACCTCAGAGTGTACACCTCCACCTACCAACCCATTTATCCAGCCAGACATTGGTTGAACAAACAGAACAGGGACAAGGGGGCAAAGTCATGCTTCACTTCATGCCGTTTCCAAAAAAGTAAAAAAAAAAAAAAAAATACAAGACAAAATGAAAGAACGAAGGAATCAAGAACAGAGACAAAAAGAGTGCTGAGGAAAAACTCGACCCTGCTGTCGGTCTATAACATTAACTACAGGGCTTATGGGAGTGTCAGGGTGCTTTCACTCCAGAAGTTTGGAGGAGAGTTACAGTTCAGTGCTCAGGTGAAGGAGAGCGTAAACTCAGATTCAAACATTTAAGAGATAAAAAAGTTTTTTGCAACATTTGAAAATTTGGAAAAAAATTCAAAGTTATGTAAGTCACCTATCTTGATGTCAAAATGTTAATTTTCACCAAAGGTTTAGGACTGTACATCTCTACATCTTTTTAAAAATGCGTTTGTGGGTCTGTGTGCGTCAGGCCATCGTGACATTACCTTTATCCGAGTTTTGCAATTCCTCTGAGCTGCTGGAGGAGGTGGAGCGATCTATAGAAAAACAGACAGAGAGGCAACGATCAGAGTCACAGCTACTGGCCCTGAACTGCCTTGTCTTTGTTGACCTTAACGAACACTTTAAAAATACTACGTGCATGACTTGCCACACTGTTGGCCACACTGATGCCAAATATCCTTGGGAAAGATACCAGGAGTTTGAATATGTGTGAAGGTTAGACAGAAAGCACTTACGCAGAAAACGCATAGAAAAAAGTGAATGAGGAAAGTTTTACAAAGCTCTGTGTGTGCTCAGTCAGTGCAGAAAAGCTCTATATAAAAAACAGTCCATGTACCACTTATAATAGTGGATAAATCAAAATTAAAACGATAGTGGAGAGACACCCTTCAACAGTTATGAGCATTAAGATTGCACAGTCTGTCCACCAGAGGGCACTCTACATGCAACGTCCCTGCTGGCAACACCTTTTGGAATACCACTAATTAGCTCCAATCAGAATCAAGCAGAGTGGAAACAAATAAAATAATAAAGTAACAATTTTTCTGAAAATCTGTTACGTTTCATGTGTCAAAAAGACAAAAAAAAGTGGCTGATATATCCAAATATTGAATTTTTAAATCGCAGATTTGGTCCTTAAAAGTTTGAAATGTGGCACAAATGTGGATGAACATTCTGATGAACAAACAATTGTAAAAGGTTTTTGCAATTATTTAGTAATAATTGCAAAAACATAAACCTGACTGCTACAGCACCACCTATGGGTGCAGTACTTCCAGGTTAATAATGTGGTGAGGGAGGATAAGTTTTACGTTTCTAGTTCTTAATGTTTTTGCTGCACAATTTAGTGAAAGGGGAAAAGACAGAACAAATAACAGCAGTTTTAATGCTTGGAGCTCTTGTAATAAAATAAGATGAGATCAAATGGAAGTTATTACAAAAAAACAAAAAAAACAACTAAATGTCAAACACAAAAGAAAAATTGGCGTTACATAATGTCATCCTGTTACTGTCTTAAAGGAAAGTTTATTTGGAAAGGAGAGCAGAGGAGTTTTACCTCGGTGCTTCTTGTGTTTGTGCTTCTTCGAATGTGAAGACGATCTCTTTTTCTTCTTTGTTTTTGCTTTCGCTGGCTTCTGGTTCTGATCCAACAGCAGTTTAGTCTTTGGTTTTGCTTTCACCTCCTTCCTCCTGAACAGATTCACAAATTGACCAAACTGTCAGCCAAGTCACTGCTTCAAAATGCCATTGCTTGAAAGCCTTCGTGTTGGTTCAATGGCACATCCAAAACATGAGTAAACTGCGGCTAACGCTTTAGAAAGGACCAAAAATAATGAAAACATCTGGCAATCGATATCTAATACAAGACTCCCAGCCATCCTTCAGCAGCTGAAGCTAGACTATAATGCATACAGCTGCTTCCAGATTCAAAAAACTGTGATAAAATCATGACACTCCGGTAAGGTCAGACAGGAGATATGAATCATGTTTTGAATTCTAAACCTCTGCATGCAACAAAACAACACGCGCTGAATGTCCATGGTGACCTGCCCTACTTTTAGCAGACGAGTGCACTCTCAGATATCAGTCTTCATGGGCAAACAGAGATACATGTTCATGTAAAAGGCGAAGTGAAAGTCGGCTTACTTGTGATGGTAGTTGAGTTTGAAAGAGCATTCAGGGCAAAGTCCTAGAACAGAAACAACATGACATATTCACAATCAGCCTATCTATTGTAGGGGCTATAAAAATAGATCCGCTGTTACTACTGTGATTGTTATTATAGTGACAGTGTCAGGGTGTTTGTGTGTTAATGCTGACACTTTTTGCAATTACTGAACTGAGCTACTGTATGTCTATTATTTAGTGGTTGGAAAATTATGCTTTTATAGAAGATAAATGCAGCATCACCCAGGTGTATACTGAGAAAATGTTCAACCTGATTCATAGGCAGTGCTGAGTCTTCAGAAGTCTTGAGTCACACCTTCATTTCTTTATATTTGGCTTCCAAGAAGCAACCGTTGACATCGGGCTTCATGTCAACAGGTCTTTGGGCTCTTTTTCAAAGTTTGCAGTGGACGACGGATGCTTTGTCACCCATTTGTAGTCCAGTCCTTGTACCTGACCTTTTCCAGAGGAACATTTGTTGTTTCCAAAGCTACTGAACACTGAATAATTCATGCATGGAAAAGTCACCTCAACAAACGGATGAACCAACATAGTACCTACACATGACAGCCAACTTTATCAAAGAACAGCCAGCATCCAAAGAAAAGCCTTGAATGTCCTTCAAGAAGCCTGGAGAACTATCCCTGAAGACTACTTACAGAAATGAGAAGAAACCTTGAACAAGAGAGTTCAGGTTGTGTTGAAGATTAAAAGTAGCAACACCAAATATTGACTTTCAAGCTCGTCACAATTGTATAAACTCTGTTGTTCCCTCATATGCTGTATTTCCATGCACGTTTGCACATTTTTAATAAATCTCTGGACCCATTTTCCTCGCTACATATAAAGAAAAGACGGGTGGCTCGAGATTTTTGCTCAGCAGTATATAACAGTATTGCACACATACAAGGAGGATGCTGTTGACAAAAATGAATCATTTGTGTATAAACTACAGAGAAGAAAGAATGAAAGGACCAAGTGGAGCTCATGTTTTTCTCCCAAAATACAAAAAAAATGATTCATAATAACTCATGAGCCAATGCATCATCATCCTTGTGCATTACACTTCTCCACTAAAGCACACCCTGTTCATGCACCAGGGTTGCCAAATCATGTCTCATTACTGTTTAAACACTAGGGACGGTCTAAATAGCAAATTTTAAATTGGCACAAATTGGGATTTTTCTTCTTTTTTTGTGAGTAGAAACAACATACCTGAACGTGACCCATGAGACCAGCTTGTTAAAAGAGTGTCATTTCCTGCTTAACTGACTCCTCCAACTACAGTAATTATTTTCAGCAGTATAATACCTGAAGGGAGATTATTATGACTAAGGTCATAGATAGGGGCCATTTGCTGGGCCACAGCCACACTTTTTCCAAAAAATAAGGGCATAAAATAAAGAGATAATTCTCTCTTTTTTTTTCTTACTGAGTTTGACCAGTGCGTTTCTCTTCTCTCCGTGTTCAACGTAGGCAAAGTTCACCTCCCAGCTTTTTAGGCCTTCCTCCTTCTCGCAGCGTTTGTTTCCACACCGGAACTGACCTGGAACATAAAAGAGCTCACATGTACAAATCCCAATATTTCACACGTTTCCACTCATGCCTGTTTTCTTTGGTAAGCTCTCTTGTAGACACCAATTCATGAAGAAGACAGGTAAAGAAAAGCATTCTTTATTGATATAATTACTCAGTGTGGGCTCGAACGAGCCGAAGGCGGCTTATGATGAGTGTTCGTGTGAAATTCCAAAACTGAACAGTAGAAAAAGAAGGATTTTAGCAGTGATACAGACGAAAAATCTCCAAACACATTCTGTCAGGCAACCTTCAAACCCTGCTGCTCACTTTTACCCACCGCAGTCTATCTCTACACCCCTTCCTCCTTATCCCCTTTCTCCTTCTCATCTCCCTTTCTTCACCTCGTCTCATCCCTTCAGGCCTCCCTCCAGCCGCTGTACAGGCTGCCTGTTATCCCCAGAGGAGCTTAAGGTGGCATTGATCTGGTCTCCGGGGTTCCTCCAGATTGTAGCAGAGGGAGCGAATGCGTCAGAGCCATCCAGTCTTGGCAAGAATTCCTAACTCCGTGAGAGGAAAGTGATGCCTGCCCTCACCTGGAAAGGATTGTGACTCTGTAAACATTCAGGTGAGATGACGCAGGGCTCATGGCCTCGGGCCACTTTGAGCCACAGGGCGGACTCTCTCTTCACGTGCTGTATGAGATTAAGATCCCATGACGTCAGCTTAGAAGAAGACACTTCTGGCTACGGTTCAAATGAGGTTTACTTGAGTTTATGTGTGAGGGTACGACACTGTGCTTATAAAAGAAGAGCCTTGAAAGCTTTCTTTTTTGCAGCGTCCATGTCAAACATTTGAACATAAAGTAACAGTCGCCTCAAGGCGCTTTACATTGCGAGGTAAACCCTACAATAATAAAACCAAGAACACCAACCCCAACAATCATATGACCCACTGATTCCTTCTTCATTGTAGAAAAACTGGCTCTAGTGTATGCACTTGTCACATTTTAAGAAGCTACATCGAAGATGCATTAAAACTCAGTTCTCAGTGGAGAACACCTCATGTTGAAAATGTCAGCATAGTCTCTTGCTCTACGTGGGCGTGACTTGGGTGAGAGCCATTGTCTCATCTCGGTGCCTTCTTAACGCCGCAATTAGTGACCGATACCCAGAGACCTGGGGGAATCCTGTACAGTCTTCACCCATTATCAGTGACCTCATTAACAATCATGATGCCTATGAAGAAAAAAAAAAAGAAATCTAATATACATCTTGTCTGTTGTTAAAACCGGACGTAACATCTGTAAGTAAAAAAAAAAAAAAAGACTCTAAAAGGTTCTTCTTTGCATAATAAAAATAAAGAAGCGCCCTTGAACATCGTACTGAATCCCCTTGCTCCCTTTGAAAAGCAGCTCAGTGTAAAATAGAAAAGAATGTGATTTATTCGAAGGTTACAACATGGAGCGTTCGAATGTGTGAAGCCCTCCAGCAACACACAAATGCGACCCTGGGAGAGTGGAGTCAATATAAATCTGTTTCCAGGCCATTTTTTTGACAAATAAATGTCAAAAACTAAATACAATCAAGGCCGGGAAGCAGTTTTTCAACGTATGTCTGATAGTTTTCGGTCCCTAGGCCCCAAAATTTCACACTTGAAATCTTACAACAAGTTCCCAGTACTGTATTTAGAAAACCGATTTAAAACAAAAAACTGGGACGCAAAGAGAATTGCTGCTTTATAAAACCAGTTTTATACACAATGATGGAGTGGTAACCTGACCGGGGTGGTACCCCGCTTCTTGTCGCCCAAAGCCAACTGGGGTAAGAATTTGGGAAAACTGACCAATGGACACGAGCTATGTCGGGTTTTCTGGTGAAAAAAAAGAAAGATTTCCTCTGCATGTTGAGAGGCGCCGGGTATTTTTACACATCAGGTGAACCTCACGTGCCACATGAAAGAGAAAAAGAAAAAAAAAGCAGACATCAAGTTGGCCGAGTAAATCCTGTTAGGAGAGGAAACTCCTGTCCTCCTACGTCATTGGTTAATAATGCCACCAGCCAGTGGCCCGAGATCAAGACGGATAACTGCCACAGGACAGATGGGTGCATGATTAACAGTGACTGGATGATGTCAAAGGGAGTGACCTGAACTCGCGTGCATTCACTTTTTATTCACTCTTGGATAACTGCCAAAAGTCCACACGTTGATGCAAAATGACACATTTGTCTGTTTTTTTCCCCCCTTCTTTCAAAAGCATCACTATCAGACCAGACGTGCCCAGCTGGGTTAGATAAAAAAAGATCCAATCCACTTTCATGTGAAGCTACAACAAGGTAGCCAATTAACTTCGATTAGCACCGTGTGGAACTTATGGAAACACACATTAGCAGAGCTGCATACAGAACCACACCTTAGTCTTGCTGCAAATTTTTCACAGTGGTCACTTGCGGTACTGCAGTAAAAAAAATAAAATCAATCATTAAATATCCCCTGCAGCTAGAAAAGGACTCTGGCCAAAGACCACTATTAAGAAAAACTATTTACAGGACACAACCAACGAGCACAAACATGGACAGTAATTCTTCTTCTTCTAAGAGCTTGGCAGGCACCCAGCTGAGCAAAGTCACTGAACACAAAAGTCTAACACATCAATCCCATAAAAAACATAAAAAAACAAACAAAACCCAAATACCAATGCTTTTGCTTTTTTTTCCTTTCACTTTTTAATTAGTAAGATGACGAGATTATGATTTTCTATGCACAGAGTTTCTAGGCACAGTCAGGTTGTGGAGGGTCTCTGCGTTTTGTGGATTATCTGGCTCTGTTGTCTACATGAGAAGGTGGCGTGGAGCTCGCACTAGAACGGTTCGAGGTCACTTGTAAGGCCAGCGGGAGTGAGAATTAGCACCTCCAAGTGTTACGCCAGATAAAGGTGGAGTGCCCACTCCGGGTCTGGATGAGTTGGTGCCCCAAGTGGAAGAGTTTAAGGACCTCAGAGTCTTGTTCCCAAGTGAGGGGAGGGTGGAGCGGGATATCGACAGACAGACTGGTGTGGTGTCAGCAGTGATGCAGACGCTGCAGCAGTCAGTTGTAGTGAAAACAGTGACGCTGTCGATTTACTGGTTGAGCTAAGTTCACACCCTCACCTATGGCTACAAGCTCTGAGTAGTGACCAAAAGAATGAGATCGAGTAATTGGCTTTGAAGGGTGGCTGAGGTCTCCCTTTAGAGATAAGGTAAGGAGCTCAGTCATTCGGGAAAGTTTCGGAGTAGAGCCGGTACTTTTCATTATTAAATTGAGCCAGTCGGGGTGGTTTGGCATCTTGGAAGCCTTCTAGGCGAGGGCACACCTAGGACATAAGCTGGAGGATGTTAGTGGAGTGAGAGAGGCTGCTTAGACTGCTACTCATAAGAGGCAGCAAATAGACTGATGAAGAGAGATGAAGAGATGCTGGCAGGTGGACTTTATTGCCATAAGACAAACAGACAAAGAGATGATACATGTCAACTGCTTTTTCTTAGGTTCAGGGCTGTGAGCAAAAGCAAATACGCAAGTTTCCCAAAATGCTGACGTGTTCGTTTAATATCGCGACTATCTTCAAGCTGCTTATCACATGCAAAAGCGTCTACTTCTTTACAGTGAGCTGACTCTGTTCAAAGGTACATGGATAATACTGTACTCTTTTAAGTAACTCAAACAAACAGATCTGCCCCACCCACAATGATTCCTTCAGATCATTTAGTGACTGAAACGCCTGTGAGGATGCAGAATTAAGGTGGTCATTGTGAGTGTCTGCATCCGTTGTTGTTTTTCAGCCAAATCTTGATACTCACCAGGACTCTAACCTTGCCTATTCCCACAGTGGAATGCCTTCAATAAAAGTGCAGCCGGTGGAAAATATATGGTTCCCTCAGGCAGACTTTTCAAATATTGGAAATGTAACTAGGAATCAGATGGATGCTTCTCTGACCACCCACTCCCACCTCTGCCGTATGATCAGATTTAGCCTGTTTTTGATTTTTTGGGGGTCTGTCTTCCACGATGACTTTGAGTTCAGTGCTTAAACTAAATAGCACTACAAAACTACTATGACTGCATTCCATACTCTATCTGCCCAAGAAGCTTCGTTACATCTGTGTGTCCCTGTTTAAAGCACAGAGAAATATTCAGATTTTGACATTTGTAAGGTGCACTCTGACACTCATACTTTGAAACAATAGGAATGGAGACACTGACACCGGCCGTTGTTAGACTGGGTAACTCTGAAAGCTTTGAGCACTGTCGGATAATGAGCTTCCACTTCTCACACTTAAAATACACTCAGTTACTTCTCTGGAGCTGATGTATTTTGTCTAGCAAATGAGAGCCCAGCAGGATATACTTACTACGTGCAAAGCCTGCCTAGAACACAGGCCGAGCTGAAGCAATCATTTAAAGTAACAGAAACGATCTCACCCCTTAAATTGGCCTGTCACTTTCGTTTTATTTAAATCGAAATTGAAAGGAAATGACCAGGATGTAGAATAGGATATAACATTATTTGAATTTGCTCATTTAGGAGTGGAGTAAATGCTTTATATGAACCTGA
>VURO01002653.1:44276-67412 GCA_015108175.1 Pelvicachromis taeniatus
GCCGATGGCCCCCCCCCCCCCCCCCTTCAGTCTGGTTCTGCTGGAGGTTTCTTCCTCTTAAAAGGGAGTTTTTCCATCCCACTGTCGCCAAGTGCTTGCTCAAAGGGGGTAGTCTGATTATTGGGTTTTTTTCTTTATTCTCTTTTGTGCACTCTACATTATTTTGAATGGTTGACCCCAGGTATTTAAACCCATGTACCTTCAATCCTTTTGCTCCTTGCAGCATGACTGTTGCACCTGTCTCCTTCTCATTCACACACATCTATTCTATGTGGCTTATTCTGACTTGCATCCCTCCTCTCCCCAGAGCATACCTCCACCTCTGCAGGCTGTCTTCCAGCTTACTCGCTTCCTTATTCTCACTACAGATCAAAATGTGAGTGATTGTCGATACAGCAACATTAGCAGGAACACACAAGCACATAACAGGTGTATGCCATACCTTTTCCAGAGACGACTTCATTCTCTGTCCGCCATCGAAATCCAAACTGTTGGACACAGATTTCTTTTAAAAGCCACATAAATGAGCAAAATCATATACAAGAAACTGACTCATGCATCAGATCATTTTCCATGCATATAGCTTGCAATATGCATGCAACATAGCTGTGTTTGCCAAACCTTTTAATGCTTATTAGTTTTCAGAGGCAGCTGCATCACAGAAAGAACCGAGTATTTAAGGACTGCATAGATTTATGTTAATTCATCCATGCACTATTATTATTAAATGCCGTGCATGCACATTAAGTTGTTAATGTAAACACATCTATAGTAAGTGGTGTCCTTTTGACCCGACGTACTGCAACTCACCCTTTGTATTTTTATTTGTAGGCGTATCGGAATAACTAGTGAATAAATCAGGTGCAAAACCTGTTTAGTGTTTAGCGACTGGAACTCTTTAAATTGGAATGTTTCAATTTACCTACAGTGCCTCCAATAAACATAGATAATTCAGAGCATTCTGCATTATACTCCATGTCAGAGGTGTAAGCGTAAAAGAGATCTGTGCACAGAAAACCCGTCAGCACAAACGCAGGAGATACTGAGCTGGGCCACACGTGTGCTGCTTTTCATCAGTTTTAAAAGGTTGGCCTCGCTCCAAAAAGTCTCAGCAATCACTGGAGACAGAGCAGAGCACCAGAACACATCATACCCCCAACTTCAGTCTAAAATGGGCTTGCTATTATGGAGATTAGTGAGTCTTAGGTAATATTAACCTTTACACATGGCAACACCGCAGGGATAATTAGTTTAATCTTTTTGGAATACTGGAGCAGGTCCTGGTAACGCTGATTGCTGAGGTGTCTACGAGCGCTGTAATGTTATCTTGTAGCACATGTAGGTGAGTAAGTGATAAGTCAATTTCTAGGATTTAGAAATTGGTTCATAATTTTTGAAGTTTTCACTCCGTATACAACTAGAGTGGATTTTAAATCAAACAATCAAGATGTGTTTGATGTGTAGAGTTATTTTAATTGACAAAAAAAATAACATAAACCTATCAGAGAGAGCAGAAACTTTTGGAGTAGTGGAAAGCTCAGCAACGCTAAAGAGCCAGGAAGACCCACAGAAGTTGGCTTTGACAGTGCCTCACAGTACAAATGGATAATGACCCAAAGTATGGTGCAAAAGCACCCCGAGAGTTTCGTCTGATCTCAACCCAATGCAGCATGTTTTTCAGTTTAATGAAGATAAAGCTGAACGCAGAGAGACTCACAAACAAGCAGCAACCCAGTAAAATCCTGGGAGAGCATCTCAAGAATGGAAACAGCATTTGGTGACATCAGTGGGTTCTAGGCTTCAGGCAGTCAAGGACTCCAGAGGAGTTTCGTCCAACTATTAAAAACAATATTTATATTTAAAATGATGTCAGTTTGTCCAATTAATTTTGATCCTCCGAATATGGGAGACTCTGCATAAAAGAAATGAAAACATTTGTGTAAAAGCCTCTGAATTAAAGCTGAAAGTCGGCACTTCTGTCACATCTTGACTGTTTGATTTAAAGGCAACTGCTGTGACGTACAGAGGCAAGCCTCTGTTTCTGTCCAACAGATTATGAACCTATGTGTACAAGCAGTCACAACACTGTGAACATGTGTCCTGATCCTTTTTCTGTTTTACCTTCTGTCTACTTTTAGCTGGTTAGATTTTGGGGAAAATAATGGTCTAAGTGTGTTATTATGGTACGTTATACGTGGCTAAACAGGAATACAAGCATTACCTTTTGGTAATCACTGACACATGTAGTTTAGTGTAGTACACTATAGTAAATGTCATGTGTGCTTAAGTTGTAATTACAATCCCTTCTTCGCTAAAATGCACTAAATAATACTACATAAGTCTTCTTTTCATTACATTCCACAAATTAACATGAATATTGTTCATTATTAGCCAACATTAACAATCCTTTTAGATCAACTTTATACTAAAGTTTATTTAACTATAAATTTAGAATTAAATAACAATGACATTATGAAGCGCTACATTCAAATAAACAATATTTAAGGTTTTAATTCCTGCACCTTGTGTGAAACTGGCTTTTTTTTTTAAATATATGAACTTTCAAATGCTTTCAAATATTCAAAAATGCTATATTAATATTAACAACCATCCATTAGGCAGTGTAATGCAGCTTTATATAAGCCGTATCACTGTTTAAAAATGGGTACAAAATGAATTTTATTTCCATTTCTCTCACCTTGTTTTCCTTGTATCTGCTGAGGTCAGTTATGCAGTATTCTTTAAACAGCTTGTCGTAATACTTTTTGGCCAATTCTTTTTCCCTGCAACAGAAAAAAAACAACAACCCACAAGCAATTAAGAAAATCACAAACTTCACATCACTAACGGACTTCTACTTTAATGTATAGGCTTTCGAGAAGAGAACTGAACAGGTAAAAACTAATTCTTTATTACTGATGCCACTAAGTTGATCACCATGTCATGTCCTCCTCGTCCTCATCCCTCCAGAGAAAACGATGGTTTTCACGCAGCACGTCTAGATCTGTTTTGTCCTTGGCTCTACGGGGAATAAATGTAAAATGACAACGTTTATGAGCGCGCATAAAGCGAAAAAACAACTTCTGCAGCTATCAATTTTAATGAAATGATTAACTGGATCGCAGTGATGTATAGACATATTGTCATTATTTTGCCTGGAGTGACAGCAGCTGACTGTTCCCCAGAGTTGACTGTGAGTAAGACTACTCACGCTGAGCGCTTGAAGTCAACCATCTGTCCTCCGTAGTACAGTATGTAATCACCGACAAACTTCTTGTGCCGCTCAAACTGGAGACATCTGCTTAAGGTCATTCTGTTGTTCAATGTTAACTTTTGCAACTGTAAACACAACCTAAAATTTCCTACCGTATCACATTTTAATATCTTAAAACGTTACATTTCATTAACCTCTTCATCGTTCACTCGCAGCCAAAAGAAATCATAAATTAAGAAAAGGATACAGCGTTCATGGATATGAGATGGGCTCGTCTGTTCCGGGCTTCTTCTCTAAACAAAGCAAAAAATATAAATATAAATTATGCAATATTTTATTAAAAAATAAGACACAAAGAAACAACATGATGTGCGATAGCTTGCAAAGATAAACCAATCCACTGACCAATCAGATTGGCCCATAAGAACTGGCGTTAAGTGTAGTGTGCATAGGTAAAATGCATGCAGCTAAAAACCATTAGCACTTCTTCAGTCTGCTATTAGTCACCATACCTGTCCACTTCATTTGAGTGCAAGCTGCGATGAGCCACCTTGGAGTGGCGACCTTTGTGAAACGGCTTCTGTAAGATTTCCTCCTCATGTTTCCTGTAAAAGATACACATAATAGCAGAACGCTTGTGTTAGTGGATGGAGAGGTCTACCCACACTAGTTGAAATGTAAACTACTGGAAAAAAAAAAGGTGGATTAAAAACACTTGTGTTTATTCGTATTATCGTCTGTACAATCCCATCTCATTTGGTCAGCGCAGATACAGTACCATGAGTTCAGTTGAGCCAAATGTGAATAAAGTGAAAACGTATCATCGAGCCTAAGTAATTCTTTAGCCTTCATTTGACCTTTTAAGGCCTCTCTGTGAGGACTCTCCCTGTCCATCTTCATCACTGAAGTCAGAGTCATAACCGCCGCCCCCATGAACCTGAGGAAACACAGGAAGTCATTTGTGAATCATATCTGGTGATACATGTTGCACTTACCCACACACATGCTGGCAAAATTAGACATTATTAGATTAAAAAATGCATGCGTACGCTTGTACTGTACATCCTAACGTGTGACACGAATAGGATAATGACTGATCTTAGAGTAAACATGACACTATGTATTAACATCTGCTGCACATACGCACACATATACATACATATATATATATATATATATATACATATATAAAACCATTAGTGCAAGTATGCATTTCTGAATGAGGAGGGGCATTTTTGCATCTTTCCTCTGATCAGTGCTTTCTCTGTCTGAAACAAAACAGACTCTCCTCTTAAGACCCCATCAGTTCAAGTCAGCTTTCTTTTGATTGTCCATAAAGAATGGGTTTAAACAGCAGCTGGATGGGGCTCCTGTGTGCTGAAATCAACCATATTATAGATGGCTCCTCACTTTCACACCATAGAGACCCAAAGGTAGGGGGAAAAAGACAAAAACAGAAACTCAGCTGCAGCAGTCTCACCTCATTCTTTCAAACATTAATAATGTTTAATACTGTAAGGCTATAAATGTAACAGAAAAGAAAGAAACTTGAACATAGTATATGCCTTTATAATTTGATCCAGGCCAATTTTGTCCCGGGCCAAGCATTCTCTCATAATAGGCGCCTACAAGTTTCCTGTCTGATGTGAATAAATGGAGAGTAGAAGAGTGACTTTATTGACTTTATTTATTGTTAGGTTTTTAGGTATTCACAACACTGTTTTTTTTGGAGAAAACCATCTATTATCACATAACATCTTGTCCAATATACCTAAGACATTAAAGCATAAAAACTACAGTGATCCCATTATATTTTATTCCACGAGTGCCGGTCACCGCTGGAAGCTAAGCATATTTGGTGGGAACACAGACAGTTCTCATGTGTCATGAATGTTTCAAGGTTCCATAAAATCCCCTCTTCATTTATTTAACCCACACTGGTGGATCTAAAAGTCCATCTTAATGGATGTGGGACGAATTTGACCCGGTGTCTTGCCCCAAAAGTGACTGTCTGCTGGAAAAAAAAAAAAATCATATCTGGTTGGCCTGTAATGTGTCAAACATGTCTCTATAGCTCAATGGTATCAAGTAATTTCTACCCAGAACAATCCTGTCATAAGTAGAAACTGCAATCAATATTTGAAAATGGAAATTTTATATAGCCTTTATTTATCAATGTGGAAAGTTTCCTTGACATCAAAAATGTTTTTGTCAAGAAAGAGCTGGCCTTGGGTGTACCAAAAAAATTGAAGAAAAAAAATGGAACAAATATAACAGAATACCTCTATAAAACATTTAAAGTGGACAAAACGGTCTGTATTGATTATAAAGTTGAACAAAGGGTTGGTACAATAACCCAGAGTCATAAAGAGACTTTCAAAACAGGTCATTTCTTTATGTTATATGTAACCCTTTCAGAAATCCTTTTGGCTGCAGCCTATTTATTAATATAAGATAGAGATATTAGATATTAGCCATAAAACACAGGATGTATAAAATTTCAGTTTTGTGTAATTTATCTCTTAAAGTCACCAAATGTCTGGCTAAAAGAAGACAATTAGAGTAGCTACAACAAGAAGCTTTAGCAATAGCGTTCCCTCACTCAGTGTGGCAGAGCAAGTGCCCAATGATGGGTGAAATAGTGAACAAAGTGAGATATTTTGGAGGTCCCGTCATCAGAAACGAGCTATGACACGGTAACAGGTGCACGACGACTCTGACTGCTGCGAATTTCACCCATGCACGCGCTTTAGCTCGTGCTTTGACTGCTTTGGACCTGTCACGCGCCACAGACCCCGCTCGTCCCTGATTGTGACCAGTGAAGCAGTTATGGCGTTAGCAGGCAGCACCGACACACGTAACTGTGAGGGGAATAACTGGCTGCTAACAAACACGAGAACTGTTACACGACCTCGCCTTGTTTGCAAAAGAAAAGACGCGACTTTATCACGTGTATAAAAAAGTTTACCTTCACAAGATCATCCATGGCTTCCTTTTTTCACCCTACGAACTGCCGCTGACTGTTTACAAAATGTAATCGCCATGCGATGACGTAGGAAGTAAGTCGCGATATAATGACGCAGACCTACACGAATTCTATTTGGAAGAATCTGAGAAAAATCAAGAAATAGTTAAAAGTAAAATTTATCATGTGCTTTTTTTCTATAATATTAAAGCCCCTTTGTTTACATTGGTTTGTAGTTAATGACGAGTCTCAAAAGTTTAATTCAGTGTAAGTGTAATTGGCCGAAAGCAGTTTCTTTAATCGGGCATCTAATTCTTCTCTAATTTATCAGATCATCCATCACCTAATTTATCTAATTAGCCATTTATCAGGGGGCATTTCACCAGGTGAAATGACTAATCTATTTGGGATGAAAGGGGTAAAGGGGGGAGGGGGGCAGTGCAACATCGAGCATCGACATTCATTTTAGAACAAATGGCCCAGTTATACGGATCAACCGGCAATTGATTCATATCGTTCACTTCCGCTGAGGAACACTGGAGGATGTATTTGAATTTTGGACGGGAAATAAAGAGGGCATTGTGCCGTGTGAATGTTTTGAGTTTAATTCGGTCTCGGGGTTATGAGATATGGTCGGGGTGAAAGGCTGACACAGTCAGTCCGGGAACACAAATGCAGCCAGTTCCCTGTCTTTCTGTGTCAAGGACCTCATCTGGGAAAGAAACGGCACAGCTCTCATCATTTATTACTGAAAAAAATATGTTGTCCTATTAACCACACATATTCATCCATTTGGATAAACAACATAAAAGGCTTTTCGCATACATGTCAGGCAAACACGGTCTGTTTTAAAACGAGTTTTAAAAACCACGCAATCCAAACGGATGGAAAATTTTATTTGAAAATATTTTATTCATGACATCCTATGATGTGTTTCCCTGTGTATGCTATTCCACGATATTCATTTTAATGAACATAATATAAAACACTGCTCTACATTTCCCCCCTGTGTAATGATAGTCTGGAGATCAGACTTTACCAGCCATTTCTTATGCACCAATTTCTGATTGAGTAGTCTTTTTGATGTATTTTTAACCGTATATTATGCCCGTCGTCTTTTCACATTTGATGTCATTATTATGCCAGAGAAGGGAAGAAAAGAGGCAGCATTTGAATGAGCGGGGCAGGTGCATTTGCACAGAGAGCCTCATGAATAGCTGCACCCCCATTAGCCATGCACGGCTCTGAAGCGCGCATAAATAATAGCTGGCACCGCTGATAAAAAAGCGCACCTTGGGGCCTCTCTCACCCTCTCCCCCCCGCCATCTCTCTTTCTTTCTTTCTTCCGCTCGCTTTCTCTCTCTAAGGGCATCTTCTTCCTTTTTTCCCCATTTCTTTTATCACAGCATTTAGGCTACGGGACAACTCCAAAAAGCCTGATTTTTAGCCTTGCCTTTTACTTAGGCATGACAAAAATCTGAGATGTTTTCTGCTACTATGTCCCATCTGCCCCGCATTTGTAATCCTGCCCCTTGCAGAACAAATCCACTGGACTGGTGCCTTCCTATTGAGACGCTAGAAGCATAGAAGCCTGCCTCAGAGCGCTCTATCATTAAAAGCAAACAAGACAGAGGACCTCGGCTTTAAAAAGCAAAACGAGAAAACATTCTGAAAGCGTCAAATTAACATTTGGCTGGCTTTAAACCTCGCAGATTTTGCTTGCAAGTTGTATGTGCGTTAGTGGAAGTAGTCGGCTCGGGACAGAAGGAATGGGATACCCGAGCAGAGCAGTGAGGGGATGGAGAAGACGGAAAGGATGGTCGCTCCTGGTTTGGGTCGTTGTTGTCAGCTTGGCTTTAGCTGACGGACGGAGAGTGAGGCAGCCCAGATGCCCCCACGGATGCACCTGCACAAAAGATAATGCCCTGTGTGAGAGTGTCCGATCTGTGCCCCACACTTTCCCATCCGACGTCGTTTCACTGTAAGTGATGCAGCATGAAGTGGTGAACTGTCAGAAAGCTTATTACATTCTGTGTCATATTTACACTTTGATTTGTTTCTCCGTTTAATCAGATCTTTTGTCAAATCTGGATTTAATGAAATTACCGGGGGAAGCTTTGCGCACACACCTACCCTACACCTCCTGTGAGTAATATCTTTTAATCCGTCTATTTATCTATGTATCTATCGATCTGTCTATTTATGTATCTGTCAATCTGTCTACCCAGCTATCTGTCTATTTATGATATCTGTCTGTCTGTCTGTCTGTGTGTGTCTCAGTGCAACTTGCAAGCAAAATCTGCGACGTGTTAAGAAATATTAATTTGAAGCTTTTAGATTGTTTTCTTCATTGCATTTAAAAGTAAGGTTGTGTCTTAACAGGCGACTTGCACACAGGCTTAGATTCAGCTTTAAAGGGGGATTCTCTGTAATGGTGTCTGGATTATGCAATAGACCACATGGCTACAGCAACTAACAGCAAGAGGAACTGTGTGTGTGTGTGTGTGTGTTCTTTAGAAACAGGGTGGCAGAGATAAACAATGAGCATGTTCTCTTATTCTCCTGAAGAATTCAGCCCTAAGCTGTAGTCAAATAACAGGCGTGCACACAAGTGTTCAGCTTCTCTTAACAGTGCTGTTGATTAATGGCCTTCATTATTTAGTATCTTGACAGGACTTGAGCCCATTGAGCAAATGCGTTCTTGCAAATCCGCAAATTAACAGCAAGGTCAGACTTAACTGTACTCTACGCCACACATAATAACATGCTGTCAAGAGTCAGTCTAGCTTTCCTGGCACCGGCTCCTTCATGTTCTCAGATGACGGTGAAGTCGAGGGTAAATGTGCATGAAGCCTCAAATGTAGGAGGACGTAGCATCATGCATCTGAAGACCGAGCTCGTGACCATTAGGAGGGAGGTAACTGAAGATGAGTGAATAAATGCACTGCCTCATCTGTTATTATTCCTTGCCAAGGTGATTTGAAGCATCTTAACCTCCATTAAGGCATGCTTGATCAGTGGCTCTTCTTTGTAGTCTGCATTAACCAAATGTCAGGATGGCTGGCTTCTTCATTTTCAGTACTTTAACATCGTAGGATAGTAATATTTAAAACTTGATATAATAAATAACACTGATGATACTTTTGTTCAATATTTAAAAGAACAGAGCCACTCTGTACAGTAACCAAATGCTAGATTAATAATAAATAAAAGCCCTTCAAGATTTTTAATAATCTGGCGTAGATGAAGGCAAATATACAATGTGTTGCCGATGGACACGAGTCTTATGTTAGTGATTTAAAAAGTGACTCAGAAACAAGTGGGAGGGAGGGGGGTGAGAGTCTCAGTTCTTTGCTATTTCTTATGAGAAAAATGTAGGAGCGAGTGGTTGTTTCTCTGTGTAATCTGATTCATTCATTGACCACATACACAGTGGATAGAAATGGTGAATGAGTCTGTTGACTGTTACAGTATCCCAGTCCTCCATCCAGTTTCTCTGCTTTTGGCAATAGAATTACAGCCACTGACATTACATAAACATCCATGACCACATTTTCTTATTGTGCACCGCCCACACAAATCAATATCTTGTTGAAGAATATCTCAGTTAAGTTGTGAAACACAACCAACCAGCTGTTAAGAAAAAGCATTATTTGGGAATACTTTGGGAGCTATAACAAAATCTATATACAGTTGCTTTAAATATGGCAATTTGCAATAGTCTAAACGCCTCCATCTTTTACATTTTGCTGCCAAAGAACCAGACTTTATCTGTATAATATTTAGAGTAGATTCGGCAAGAGTTTGCCAGGCTTTCTGAAGACCTTTCGAAAGTTTACGTTGGACATTGGCTGCCTTTTAACTCATTTTCATTCCAGCGGTGTACCAGACCATTTTCAGAGGAATGTTTCTTTTGTTGTTGAGCTACTTTTAAATTCCATTTTTGTCACTTTGTTACTAGCCTGTCACAAAAGTGCATAATTTGTTTCCATTTCTATAGTTTAATCTATGAAAAATGCCAAAGATAACACAGTTTGACAGGCATAAAATAATATTTGTAATCCAGCAAAGAGCTATTAGCTGAAAACTTGGCATATCTCAGCATGCTGTGCAATGTGTCCTTTACGACACTGAGAAAAGTGGACAAGTGGAAGACAAAAGTAGAAGGCACAGGCCAAAAAAAAAAAAAAGTAGATGAATAGTGTCTGAAAGTTATGTCTTTAAGAAAAAAAGGAACAAATTCATCAAAGACCTGACGGGACCTGAAAAATGCATCTGGCCCTTCAGTTGATCCGTCTACTGTTCACTGAAGCCTCATCAGAAATGTCATCAGTGGAAGGGTGTCTGTCAAGAGCATTTCATAAAGAAGCAGAAAAAGGTTCAGGTATGCCAAATTACACAAGAAATGGACTGAAAATCTGCAGCGATCTGTGTAATGGAGTGATGAATCTAAATTTGAAATGTTTCCATTCATGTATGGAGGAGGTCAGGAGAGAGGTACAACAGTGAGTGTTTGCAACTGACTGTAAAAGACTGTCATGGTTTGGAGTTGCTTTTCAGCCAGTGGTGTTGATCAATGGAATTATGAATACAGAAAAGTACTATCAGAAGAAAATATATATATAATTTGAAATCTTTTTTTGCTTGTTTTTCCTTTTGCAGATTATTCACAGCAAACTCATTTGACCTGATCGATGAGGATGCATTTCAAGGTTTACCACATCTTGAATACCTGTAAGTAACTGTTTTTAGTTCATGTGCAGAAAACATTTGTATGCTGTTGTATCAAAGAATGTATCATAATTGCATATTTTTTTGGATTAAACAAATACAAGGCACATATATACTGATAAATAGCAGAACTATGTGAACCTCTGTAGAAATATTGCACTCAAAACCCCAGCGTAGCACATGATTGGTTACATGATGGCATATAAATCTATCTGAACGATGACGATTTCCCCATAAGCATGTTTACACTAATGGTCCCTGTTTGGTTGCTCCATCCAACTGCAACCACAGCTTAAGTCAAATTGTCTTAAATGGCTGAAAGCACTTGTTTGCGTTTTGAATGTGTTTACACCACAGCTGGGCTGGCCATCGGGCATACCGGTGGGCCCATGGTGATTTTTCGTTTTTGTGGGCCAATGTTTTGGGGGGGTTTTGTAAACAAAAGCCTGGACCCCTACTTTTTGGTCTTATTCTCATTTAAAATGTTTAGTTTTAAATAAATAATTATGTGAATCTTACAACCAAAGTGGTCGTCTGATGTCAAATGTATAGAAATCACACATATATACCAACAAGACCAACATCACTGTCACAACAGCATTTGTTTTCATTCAAAGGCTTTATGGCTTTTCCTATAATACCTGGTGGGCCGGTTTTTAGTCAAAATGCCCAGGCCGATTTTTTGTCCCAGTCCAGCCCTGGTTTACAGTATAATTTACTGTGACATGTTTGCCCAGTGTTTTACAAGCGTACTACCTTCAATAGCCTGATTGCAGTAAAAATCTCATCACCACAAAGAACATCCAGGAAGCTATGGCGTTCATCTTACAGGATTACAATAGATGTGTAGGATTTCATGAATTACTCTCATTCATTCTGCTTCTCATTCACAGATTCATTGAAAACAACAAAATTGCTGAAATATCCCCAGATGCTTTCCGGGGCCTGAAAGCACTAGTACATCTGTAAGTATTTTGGTTTGAAAAAACTTTAACTTAGTTCTTGTTTTCCTCTTTCTTCCTCCTGTGTTTGCTTAACTTCTCCTTAAATCCAGTCCAGGGAATATTCCCGTCTATTTGTTCCTAGTTTCTAAGCACTAATGGCTTTTTCCTGTCTTCACACTAACTATCTGCATTGTCCCTTTCACACATCTGTTTTTCTGTTAAAGTAATCTGTGGTAAAAGGTAATTGAACATTATTTTTCAAGGTATCCTGACATACCGTCTATCAGTTTGCCTTTTCTGCCCCTGTTTCACTTTGTCACTGTCTGGAATGAAAAGGTAGGCAAAAGCGCTGCTGCCAGTGATCATTTCTCAAGGTGACTGAAGATGTCAGCTGGATCAGATTGCAGAAGGGCAGGTCTGGATGTTTCATTGCTGACAAGCTGTTCATATATTTTAGACAGTAAAATTGTAAAATAGAACAGATTTTTGGCAAAGTTTGATTTTTCTAAAACCAAAAAAGTAGCTATTAGTGTGAATATTGGATGCAACTGCTCAAAATCTGCCTAAAACAATTTATAAATCCACTATTATGTCCTGTAGAACAAAACTATATGAGCCATACGTATACTGAGTACATGTCCGTATTTCTGGTATTTGAAGATTTCTTAAGATAGCAATCCATGTTAAAAAGAAAATCACGCTGACAAAGTCATTATGCATAAACACGATGTCAATGTCACTTCAAAGCCTGCCAGAACTAAAGGTAGGTGAGAGCGTGAGTGACTTATTGGTCAAGTTAAATATAACCGTGCTGTAACCTTAAACCGAGTGACCTATCACTTTGTGACTCTCCAACATGTTTTCCCTTGAACATCATGCAGCACAGGGCAAACAAGATTTTAGCATATCGGTCTTCCTTGTCATTTCTTCATCATCATTAAGATCACCACCATCTTAAAAACTATATTGTTATGAAGAGGTGAGATTTAAAACATTTATCCCAACATGAGCAAAATACAGAAAACTGTGTTGTTGTTTTTTAAGTTTTACACTCAAAGTGAATCCACTTCAATGTGCCTATGTATGAAGAATTAAGAATGAAGTTTTCACAGGAATGCATAGTCTCCAAACCTCAACAAAACAGGCAGCAAACACACAAGAAAGGTAAACAGATAGTGCAACAAAGACTAAGTGGAAAGGCAGAACTATTTATACACGTGAAAGTAATCAGGGAAGTGCAAACAGCTGGGGGAAAGAAAAAGAAAGACAATCAATAACAGCGAGACAAGAGGGGGTGTAAAACCAAAGACAAGACATGAGACAGATGAATAGAAAAATACAACAGGGAGTAACAATTGGGAAACTCAGACACATGAATAAAGTTAAACAACTCAAACAGAGGATACATACGTCACCAGCCCTCTTCAAAAACAGCAATACCTGAATCAGGCCAGTTACCAAAATAAAGTTATGCTACTTTAGACCAACAGATATTCTGATAAAAGCATCATAATGAAACCTTGTCTATATAATAATAATAATAATAACATAACAAGTTTAATTTCTTTTGTCAAAGTTATAACTTTACAGCTGGAGTTTTCCTATAGGCCAGATAATAATGACTGCAAGTGGAAGTCAGATCCAAGCTCCAGTATGGTCTCACTGCTCTAGAATTAAATCATTTTCCAATAATAATAATAATATATACAATAAAATATGAACAGCTAAAACTGTCAGCTAAGATTTTCTTATATTGCTAACATGACTCAGAAAGTGCCATAGTATGTCAGTGAAGATGCCCTTTTTCTGTTCCCTTCTAGATAAAAGTAAACAAACCCTGATACCACATGCAGTATCAGAGGACACGTTAAGAGCATCACACACAGTAAATACATTATTAAAGGGCATATGCAAGGGGTTATATTGGAATCCTTTCCACTCTGCTCTAACCCCATGTGTTTGGTTAGGGCATTCTTGCATAAACTGTAAAGTTAAAAGGTCTCTCTTCCTTGGAGAACCAACTTTCATATAAATAATGCAGCCTTCATGGATTACACCAACATTTCATTTCATTCACATCTCTCCGTGTGTTTTGAAGTTCAGTCTCTAGCTTCAGGGTTTGTTTTTGTTGGAGGTTTTTTTTTTTTTTTACTGTCGGGCAAAAAATATCCTGCATTTGACAGCACTGGAGAAGCTCGACTATAAACAAGGTAACGAACAACCACACGCTCACTTATGGCACACATTGAAAGGAACTACTCAGCTACATCTGGGAAAAACAACTGCATGAGTCAGATAATTGCAGAACGTGATCAGCTAGAAGTTAAGATATTTAACTAACACAGAACTTGGAATGTGAAATAGACCCAGGCAACAAATTCTTCTCTTCTATAAATAAAGACTGCTGCTACTATACAAATCAACAGTACAACCAGGGGGTTAAGACTGAGATGATAGAAACTATATACAGATTTTAATCATATCAAGGAATATCTAAATCAGTTTTTACATCCTTTCAGTGTCATTACTTTATCTGAAACTTGTATTTATATGGATAAAGGAATGGAATTTGAACTGGAAGGTTGTGAATTCACATATATACTTTATTCACGCAATGTACAGTATGAACCTATTCATTAAAATTACCAGACCTACCAGAATCACATCACATTCTGTCACTTTCATAGACAACATTTTTACAAAATGAAAATGAGACAGTAAGTGGACTGCTGATTAATGTCATAAGTGATCATCTTCCAGTTTTTACAGTCTATGATAGGAATGACAAAATTTAAAATATGGGGGAAAAAGTACACATGATTCAGAACAGAAATATATATATAAAAAAAGATGACAATAGTACATATGATGAATTCCTTAGATTATTTACGTTATTGTATAATACAAACCATCCAATAAGGCAATATAATAAAAAATTTACCCATGGACAGTATGAACTGTCCATGGGTAACAAAAGGTCTGTGAAATGCATGTAAAAAGAAAACTGCTTTATACAGAGATTTCTTAAGACAGAAAACTGAAGTTGCTGAAATTAGATATAAATGACATAAAAGTATTAGATAAATGTAAATATTTATTTATAAATATAAAAAATAATATCAAAAGAATATTAGAAATACTGAGCGGCGTTATAAAACATGGCTCTAGACTAAACAACAAGTATTTCATTGACAATGATCACGAGGACTATAATATGGATGCTGTGACAAACAGTCTCAATAAATTCTTTTTAACAGCTGGATGAGATTCAGCAAGAACAATCACTGATCCTAGGATAACAGAGGAAAAAACTGCATACCATGATAGACAGAAATCCTTATTCAATGTGCCACACAGCTGTTGTTTTGGAAATTGTTTAAAAAAAAATGTAAAAATAAGAAATCCTTGGATTGTATCGACCACATGTGATGCGATGTGATTGTGGTTAAAAAGGGTCTTCGGGCTATTTTAAAACAATTTACATACATTTGTAATTTATCATTTCAAACTGCTCTATTTTCAGACAGAGTGAAAATAGCAAAAGATATACATTTATACAAATCTGACAACAAACACCATTTCACAAACTACAACCTGTTTCGTTACCGCCTCAATTCTCAAAAATTCTTGAAAAACTGTTTAACAATGGACTGGAAAAATTTACAGATAAACATAAACTACTCACCGAGTGTTCGAGGGCTCAGATGGAACGGATCAACATCACTGGCACTATTGGATTCAGTAGAATGCTTCACAAATTCAATAGACAAAAAGCAATATGTGGCTGGGTTATTCAGAGATTTAAGATTTGACACAATAGATCAGGATACATTAGTAAGAAAACTGGAACATTATAGTGTCAGGGGGGTAGTTTTAAATTGGGTGAAAAAAAAAAGTGAAATTAAATGGTTGTTGCTCTTTATGCATGGACATTGCTTGTGGGGTACCCCAGGGGTCAATTTTGGGCCCTAGATTCTTTAATTTATACATCAATAATGATACAAACATTTTCTTCTCTGGTCATTTTCTTCTTGATCTGCTGCATTTATTGGATGATGTAACTAATGAAATAAATTAAAGCTTTGGCATGATAAAAGCAAATTATCATTACATTTGAATAAAACTAAAATTATGTTCTTTGGAAAGAGCAGATCAAGTACAAATGTACTCAAATAAATGGTTTTTGTATTGAAAGAGTCAATAAAATAGATTCCTTGTGGTAATTATAGATGAGAGACACCTTACTTAAGCTGTTGTGCAGAGGTCTGGGGAAATAACTATAAGTACATTAGATTAACTTTTTAGTCTTCAAAAAAAAAGCAGTTCAGAACTACCAGGTTTGTTCTGTTTTTTGAGAGAAGGAAGTTATAATTTAATGGGTTTTTGAAACTTCAACGCTGTGAATGTGCGTATGTCCAGGAACAAAAAAACAAGTTTTTGTTTTTTCTATGCATGGAGTGAAACTGTGGAACAATTTGAGTGTGGAGTTGTCCAAACATGAAGCAGCTCAAAAAGAGTTATAAAGATGTGATCTTCATGAGATATAAAGAAAGGGAAAATTATGAATTATTTCAGTCTCCATTTAGAAAGTTGTTATTTCATGCTTATTTGTACAATTAACTTTTCAAAACTGGAAGTACTGGTTTTGTTGTGTGGAGGCAAGTTGTGCAGCTACATAAACATAATGCTCTGATCATTTGTGCTTCATGCGGCATATGCTTTATATTAGAACTATTTTCATTGTTATTACTGAAGTTTGTATCAGTAAGGAAGCTAAAAAAAAATTAACTGATAACTTATGGTGAAGAGGTGGGATTAAATAAATGTGCACTTCTTCCCATTTCTTTTTAATATGTAAGTGAATCACAACAGGTGGAGCGATATTGAAATGTACTTTGCTCTATTTTGTATAGATTTGTTTTATTTTCTTTGCTACATGAACACTGAACACAAGTGTGATCAGTTTTAGCATAACAAAACACACAGTACAGTAACACACTATTCAGGTATGTGAAGGATAGATCAGTGTGATTGCTCTCCTTTAGTTTTTTAATTAGATTTTTACATTTAAAACACAAACAAAGTGCTGTATCAAAAGAAAAATCCCACATCTGGGACAAATAGTATAGTAAGTAAGCATAGTGCATCTTAATTTGCTAATGTTGTTTTTTTTTTATATTGCCTTCCATTTCACGTGACTGTTACATGTCATGAGAGGAATCTAGAAGTAGTCAGGTTTTATGACATGTTTGTTTGTTTGTAATGTCCTTGGTTTTATTCTGTTTCTCAAGTCATTCTGGCCACCAACCAATGAAAAACACATTAAGGGAAATGGATATGTCGGAAGAGATGCACTCTATGTCTAATGTAATCACTTTGCTTATTATTTTTGTCCTTTTTGCTGATTAGGAGTCTGGCTTACAACAACCTTGAGACACTACCCAAAGATGTTTTTAAGGGCATGGATGCTTTGACCAAAGTGTGAGTCTGCTCTCCCTAATCCATCCTTACAATATACAAATATACGCGTTAGATATTACTGATGTGGTCATCAAGGGTTCATTGTATTTGTATTTGATTACTATTTATATGCTGTATGTTTAATCCTTTTCGCACAGTTTGAAAAACATAAGTAGTGACTGTGCAAGAAGGAAAATAAGAGAATAGTCTAAGGAAATAAAGCATTATAGTGGAAGCTATTCCATATTGCAGTTGAGGAAATTAAAAGAAAATACAAATCTAGAGAGAGGAAAGGCTGGGTTAAGATGCCACAGTGTCAGGGTAAATGGTCAGCAAGTCAATTACACAAAAAAAAGAACTAGATACTGGCTTGGGTCACACTGACACAATCAGCTAGATTAATTCCTGTGTCTCTAGATTCACTAGACTTCGCATTCAAGCTTAATAGCTATTCAAACTGAGAGTGTGTGATAAGCAGAGACTACCTGGGAGATGGGACACGTGCTGTGGTTTAGTTGGTTTGAAGCTAAAGGGCAGCCAGGAGAAGCAGAGGGTATTTAGAAACTGAACAGTTCTTGGAAATAAGAGGTCTGTAAGTTTTAAAAAGAATAAAGAAAGCAAGAAATAAAGAATAAATATCAATAATTTCTTGTTGTGACGTCAGTCTTTTGCTTGATTGTTGTCGCAGGTTCTGGTTCTGTGGAGGTTTCTTTCTGTTAAAAGGGGTTTTTTCCTTCCCACTGATTGTTGATTAATCTCGTCTGATTGTTGGGGTTTTGGTTGTGTTTTTGTAGAGATTAACCTTACAATGTAAAGTACCTTGAGGAAACTGTATAAATAAGATTGAATTGAACTGTATTTACTCTACTATCCATTCATGTAGGGATCTGCGAGGCAACAATTTGATCTGTGACTGCAAGCTCAAGTGGTTGGTGGAGTGGATGCACCACACCAATGCCACTCTAGACCAAATCTACTGCAGTGGCCCACCCATTCACCAGGGGAAGAAGATCAATGATCTGCTGCCTCACTCTTTTGACTGCATCACAGCAGGTATTCGCCATTTGCACATCTCCTCGTATCACAGAAGCTAAAGTGACTGATTCAGCATCTTTCTCTCATGTCTATTTAATTGTTATGTGCCACCTTTCAGAGTTTGCCACCTATCAGTCACTGAAGTTTGAGTCGATTTCGGTGGATGCCTTCACTTTTGGTAATGAACAGTATGTCGTGTTTGCCCAGCCTTTTGCTGGGACATGCAGCTTCTTAGAATGGGATCACGTGGAGATGACCTTCAGAACATACGACACCATTGAAAGTGAGTTTTTAAAAAGTCAATACGAGAATGTGTAAACATTCTACTTCAATGTGCAGTGTGTAAATGTACATCCTGATGATAACTTCCAGTGTATTGGTGAAGACATCTCATCATGTTAAATAACTCTTCCAAAACCCCAAAAAGTTAATTTGTCACGTGGATGAGTGACAAAACGTTTCTCCCACTGAAAACACTATGTCCAGATGAACAGAATCAACTTTTTGGGATTTACTTACCTGGATGACTGAGCATGCATCAAGACGAAACCCTTCCAAAAATTCCTGGATCCAATTCTAATTGTTAATCTCTTCAAAGTTGGGTTTAATTCCATTTCCATGCACATTTTTTATATATTTTTAAGGAATCCCGCTAGCAAACAGACATCTTTAACCAATGACTTGCCCCTTTTAATTCAATATTATAAGATCTGCCCTTGTGTAGTTCCAGACGCCTGTCAAATGTTAGAAGTTCTACCAAAACTACCTTTCTTCCCATCTTCCCACATTGTTTTATTATAATAACTGCTCAAGGTGAAAGGAAGGAAAGTTGTCTAGAAAGTTGAATAGGTGACAGTCCGAAATACAAATTTATGTGTCTATGGTTTCCTTCTCTTCTTTTTCCATTAATCAACTCTAAACACCTCACATTTAGTTGACGAAGGTTCTTCTGAAGACTTTGAGACCATTTTGAGATCCTTGGGCAAACTATATATAAGAACCCTGAAGAACTAAGTTAGATCTTTGCAAACACAGATAACACAGACACAGATAACATTTATATCACTCACAGAGGCTTTTTTGAACCACAAAGTAGGTACTTTTACATTGCTTTATTAGTTTTGATAAGGTTTAGATAGATCTACTTGAAAAAAGGAACTATGGGTTTCTTGTAGTATTCGTAGTTAGACACTCTTTATTGGATGGAAAAAAAAAGGTTAGCAAGCCTAATTGTTCTTACATTCTAGTACAGTTGTACTGAATGTGTATTTTGTCCTGTCTTTTACTCTCTAGGCACATCAACTGTCGTCTGCAAGCCCATGGTAATTGACAACCACCTCTTTGTCATTGTGGCCCAGTTGTTTGGGGGCTCACACATTTACAAACACGATACCTCCGCCAGCAAGTTCATCAAGATCCAGGACATTGACATCCTAAAAATTCGCAAACCCAATGACATCGAGACCTTCATGATCGACGGAGAGTCTTTCTTTGTCATCGCTGACAGCTCTAAGGTTGGGCCTCTTTTCTGTTTTCTTTCACTGTTACTCAAAGAACTTAATGTATTTCATGGCAGGTGGCATAAATTTGCATTTTGCTAGTGACGACTTATTTTTTAAAATGAATCCATTTTAGGATCCAATTTAAAACCACATTACTTGTTTTTACGTATTCTAGCTTTTAATATGCAGACAGTCTTATTTACTTCTTCCATTTGATTTTTAGTTTATAGTTATTGTTGATTTAGCTGGGGTCAACTGGGGTCGTTAAAATGTGCTACAGATATCAATTTTGACTTGGCTTAAAAGCAACAACAATACTGTAAATGTGTCCTTATTACTGCATCCAGCCCCTGTATCAATACATATCCTCTAATCTACTCATCCCAAAAACCTCTGCCAGTCCTTCCCCGGGCGTCCTTCTCTGCAGCATGTCGGTCTGTGTCTGCTCCTGCTGATTAGCTTGTATTGCCAAATGTTCACATATGCTCTCACATATGCTTGGGGACAACTCAGGCACACAAGCACACACACAACCACACTCTGGTGTTTGGCTTCATGCAAAATTTGAAGATTGGTGCCTATTTTTTTTTCTTATTGAGCTATAATTGTTTTCCGGTGTAAATCACTATCAAGTACTTAATTAAAATGCTTGTTCAAGTTTTGAATAACGTTGGCTTGAGCTGATGTTTTGTACATGTTCTTCCTGTAGGCGGGCTCCACAACGGTGTACAAATGGAACGGCAATGGATTTTACTCCCACCAGTCACTCCACCCTTGGTACAGGGATACAGATGTAGAATATCTAGAGATCTCCAACAAACCCCACCTGATTTTGTCAAGTAGCTCCCAGAGGCCTGTCGTGTACCAGTGGAACAGGAGCCAGAAAAAGTTTGACCGCAGGACCGACATACCGGACATGGAGGACGTCTTCTCCATCAAACACTTCCGAGTCCAAGGTGAGAACCATGCAAGCAAAAAGACACTGTGAAAACTCCTAGTTGCATCCATTTAGTTTAGTGTGCCACATGCTTAATAATGAACTCAACATTTTGTTTTTACTGTGGTTAATAAAAACATTTATGACTCACGCTCTTAGCTTTGATTTATTACGCTATATTTTCCCGTTGCATATCGTCGGCATTTATTTTGAAGGCGATAAGAGGCAATGTCACTGCCATAAAACCTACCTGCAAATCATTACTGTAAAACATTATGATAGTGGAGGGTGGGGGCTTCTCTCTCATATAAACAGGTTACCTATTAGTGGCTATTAGCTGATGTCAGGGAAAGGTTTGTTCTAGGAAAGCAGTTTTCTTTCGAGGTTTACAACAGCTTCCATATGCATACTGGACACAGGTCATCAGAGACAAATGACAGGGAATTAATTTGAAATTCCAACTTTATGGTTTCCCCCTCACCTCAGACTTCCCAGCAGAGACAAATGTGGTACACCAGGGCTTCTGCCTACCAGGAGAGACTCTCAGTCTTCTCTGAACAGGCAATCTGGGGTATACATAATATTATGGGTTTGCCATAACAGCTAGCCTAGTTAGGGCTGAAAGAAAAACTGAGAGAAAGCTTTATCTGTTATCAAACCAAAAAATAGCACCATTCCCAGAGTAACATCTGCATCCGCTTCTTCTTTCTCTCAAAACAGTGCATAAGGCTGAGATCAGCCCGGCTCTGCTATATGAGCAGACAGGGAAGACATGACCCAAGATCACAGCACACAATGTGTGAATATAAAATGAGTGAATGTGAATGAATAATGTAGCTCGAAATGTCTCCCCCAGCTGAATAAATATTTGTAGCAAACAATGAATTATATTTGGGATTACATAATCTGTTTTTTTTGTGAGCTTTCCTGTGTCAGATCCGCATTTAGTGGCTGAATGTGTAAACTAAACAGCCCCTTGAAATCTTTGTCCTTTTCAAAGGTGATCTGTTTATATGCTTGACAAGATTCATCGGGGACTCCAAGGTGATGCGCTGGGACGGTGCCATGTTCAAAGAGGTCCAGACATTTCCTTCCCGTGGCTCTATGGTGTTCCAGCCCGTCTCCACCGGCAACTGGCAGTATGCCATCTTGGGCAGCGATTACTCACTGACGCAGGTCTACCAATGGGACACCAAGAGGGGCCAGTTTGTCCCATCTCAGGAGCTGAGTATCCAGGCGCCTCGGGGATTTTCTCTGGTTTCCATTGACGGCCGGGTGTTCCTGTTGGCATCCAGCTTCAAGGGAAAAACTCAGATATACGAGCACCTCATGATCGATCTGAGCAATTAGGCCCGTAGTCTAAATGCCTTTTCCCCGAGACTGTTGATCTCGTCAGTCCCATTTTAATCAACCAACAATTTCCACCTTTGCTCAAACAAAAAGAGAGATTTGTCAAAGATAATGAAGCCCTTTAGATTAGTTTGTAGCTAAAATTAGACATATTTTGTAATCAGCTGCATCTCAATCCCTTGATATTTGGAAA
The DNA here is from genome assembly GCA_015108175.1 of Pelvicachromis taeniatus. NCBI lineage: Eukaryota > Metazoa > Chordata > Actinopteri > Cichliformes > Cichlidae > Pelvicachromis > Pelvicachromis taeniatus. The sequence goes on from VURO01002653.1 coordinate 66,608, forward strand.
TGCCTTATTTTCCATTTGAAGCAGTGAAGTCAGTGTTCTTCTTCATCTATTATTCAACCCCAAAGGCATCACTGTTAGAAGACATTCACACACGAGTATGCTATTAATCTACATACAGTTTTGTTTCTCTTATAGGATTTTGATAGTGCTGATTAACATTCATGTTTTTTGTGTGTGTTGTGTTTGTTTTTGGAAAAGGGGGAGAGAAAGTTTCTCTCAGTGGAAAATACATTATAGACTATGGGACATTAACCTACAATACTAATAGGTGTGTGGTGTTTAAGTATTGGATTTATTTGCTTGTGTAGGTTAGTCTCATTTGCTGTTTACTATACTGAAGCCCAGGCATATAACATTCGTCCTGTCACATGAGCCATTCAACTGACAGGCTTGACAGGCACCTTACAGAAGACAGACAATCTAACAAATGTACAAAACTCCCTTTTTCACCTTTAAATCTATGATTATAGATATAGTGCTGTACTTAGCAATAGAGCAATTTGTCAGTATTTGAGACCTGAGCTTCATAATAATACTACTTTCAACCAAATGCAGGTAAAAATTGGACTACTTGCTGAGAACTGTGTCCTTTCCATGGCAGCTAGTTGGCAGCTTGTAATTATTTCACCCTTAGAGACGAGTGCTTCAATAAATGGAATGACAAATCTGCTAAACACTGTGAGAAACTGAGTTTAAAAAAAACACACACACAACAAAACTGCTTCCTCTCCGCTCTCAGTTGAACAAGACTGTATGCGCGATACATTCATGGCGTTGATTTCTGATGAATGCCTCGCTAGAAGCA
>VURO01002659.1:0-12775 GCA_015108175.1 Pelvicachromis taeniatus
CCCCCACGCCCCCCCCCCCCTCCCCCCTCCCACCCATCCATCCATCTATCCATGCTGCAATATGCCATGTGAGATAGCTGTTTAATTTTTTTCCCTTCTGTCTCTCAATTTTGGAGGCTTTTCTCCACAGCAGGAATTCCATGAGGCTATACCCAAATTTTGTCAAGGTGTTTTGTAGACATAATTCACCAGATACCACCTGCTGTAAGACAGTTAACAGTATAAAGAACAAGGCTCTTAGAGTATCGAAGGAAAGTAAAGATTGGCAGGTGAAAGTGAGGCTTACAGGCTGACCTACACACAAGACCTCTTCATCCGTGACTCATAATCACTACTCTGGGGGAGTCACATGGTCTGCTAAAAGGCAGCCAAAGCCATTATGGGGGTGCTTAAAACTCCACTTAAAGATCACTTTATAGCCTATTACTTTAACTGTGGTTAGGTATTTACATGACACCTCCAGCAGCTTTTTGGTTTGGTAATATCTGTGCTTGTGGGTAGAGCATCTTATGTGACTGTCTGCTGTGACAAAAGTAGTCAACATTCAATCCCTATATAAAGGCCTTAATCTCTGTTTGTCTACTGAGGATCCCGATGGGAGTGTATTAGAGAATAAGACAAAACATATATATTAATGCATGCACAGAACAAAATCACACCTTATGGCATCATCACAAAGCCTGAGATGCCCAATTTCATAGTTCCTTGTGGGAAATATGTATAGTTGCTTTACATGCTGCTGCTGCTGTTGCACTGTGTATTACATGACCGGGGTCTGGTCCCCCAGTAGGATAAGCTTGGATCAGTGGAGACAGCCCCTACCCTGGGGTCAGCGGCGACCGCAGGACCATGCCGCTCTGACGTGACGTGGAGCTGGGGCAATGGTGTGTAAATAAAGGGAGAGAATTGTGAATCTTATCATGGCTGCAGTGAGCCCAGCAGAACAAGCAAAGATGGTTGCCCACAAACCTGACTGTGAGGAGGTTTGCGGCTCTGTGTGGAGCTGGCCGGGTGGATGTGTGGCTGGGGAAGAGATTGACTGCCATCACTACATCTCACAGCCTTCCCCTGCCCTGACAGCTCAGTAACAATTCAAACAGCTGCTCACTGCTGACATAAGACTCAATCATGTACACCAATGAATGGCCATATGAAAACAATTCAGGCCATGGCAGGTATTCTGCTGTTAACAATTCAAGCTTTTTCTGAGCTACTTAATCATATCTGAGAAAGTATGACTACATATGCTGTAGCTGACTCTGGTCATTTACAACTTCCCGAAAGCTCCTTTAATTTTTCCCTGCCTCTTTAAATGCATGGTCATAATCACGCTAAATAAAAGGCTATTATCAGGCGTTTTCTGACAATTAGGCTACAGATGGTTCAAAGTAATTATTTTACTTCAATATTTCTGTATCCTGCTCTGTGTGAACTCCATGCATTGTGCAAATGTCTCCTCAACAAAGGATTACAATCAATTAAACATTTATGAAAATGGCATCGCATCCTGTAACACCAAGCTATTTCCCCTGACATTTTGCACCTATTATATTTTCAGTAATTTGATGATGGTCCTGACTTATACTTGGACATTTTTGATAAACACTACTGACAGTGGCGAGACTGAGACAAGGTAACCGAGTGCAAGTCTCATCTCGAGTTTCCTTGCGGATGGAAGCTCACGTAAACAGATTTTAAAGTTATTAAGAACAATTGAAAAATGTCTTTAACAAACAAATCAGAGCAAAACACAATGATTACAACCATTACCTATACTGAAGGCAATGTATATGGCCGAACCTTTTAAGGGCCAAAAAAGCTAAGGATCTTGTTTTTTTTCTCCCTTGTAAATAACATGAATGGAAGTAAAGAGAAAAGGGCTATCTATATCTGTGCCTCATCTCTGAGAGAAATTATTTAAATTCGTTTTGACGATTTCATTTACACCAAACTCTTGATATAGGTGCTTTTAACCGACAGTAGACAAGATACAAACACAGTAAACAAGAGATGTGAATATGTGTAGGGAGAGTGCCTATGGGTTGACCTTGCAGACACCTTTATGACTAAAAAGACTCATATCTTCTATTTATCATTCATATCTGTGTTTATGCATAATATCATTTCACATTATATGACTCAGTTTAATCAACAGGATTTACACGAAGCCGACTCCTTTACTGACAGAGCTTGTCTAATATGAGTGAGGCCATGGGGAGATGTTGTCAGTGTTTGCCATTGGGTTTGCTCATGGCTGAGACTGTGATGAATATCTCACCTCTGTATAGGCGGCTGATTTTAATTCATAGTGAAAAAAAAAAAATTCCCCCCCAAAAAAACTCACTTGTCACTCAAAGATTTGACATGTCTTAAGATATTTTGTTTTAAATGGCTGACTCAACGTGCTATGTTTTTAAAACTTCAAACTTTTGAATTACATCTGAGTTGTAATTAGCTTATAACCTTATAATTTGACTTCATGCTCTTCCAATATACAGTATTCATTCTACACAGTCTATATGCCATGATATGTCACTGCAAGAATAAAGCTTGACGTTGTGCTTGCTTTCGTGCATTTGTTCAAAAAGCTCTACAATTCATGCTGCTATTCTGAGGAAGAGTTTGAATAAACAGCATGGTTCATTCCATTATAATTCTTTATTCACCTGGCATATCATGGAAATTTCAACAGTCATAGCAGATTAACCTTGTGTGTGCTTTTTATGAGCCCCCTCTTTGATACATTTACATGCATCCTGCTCATAACCCCCGTTTAGCAAATTATTGCTTTTCCATCTTTTTCTCACTCACTTGACCTTCCTCTTGCAAAATAATCACAACTCTTATACTGGAATATTTAGTCATAGTGATTATATAAATAATTAATGCATTAAGGTTGGACTATTATCTTTGTATCTTAATGCAAGCGGCATTGAGGCACTAAATAAGACTTACTTTAATACGTTCACTAAGTGTTGTTGCTGTAGTACGAAAACATAGTTTGAATAACAGTAAGGCTCAAAATTTATAATCAAAATAATTTTCCAAAATAAATGGAAGATCATAATTTCAGTGACACAATAGCTCATCCACCTCAGGATCAATCACAACTCCCAGGTCATTGTAATGTGTAAGTACAGAAAGAAATATATATGTTTTCTTGTTGTAAGCACAACTTAGGTGAAAAGACACCTAAATTGGCTTTACACACTGATCATTGTGTATGAGTTGAATAACCAACTTACATCAATTTAACTGACCAATGCTGTCATAAAAGTAGTGACTCATGTGAATTGTGGACAGATAGACTGTGGTATCATTTTATCTGAAGCAAATGTTCACCTAAATACAGTCTCATAAGAAGTTTAAATCACACACATAAAACAAACAAGCTGCATCCGTCACCAAATTCTTAGTTGTAACTTCTTCAAGTCTCCACTGGTTGCATGGTAACTTTACACCTAATTTAAATAGGTATGAAAAAAATAAAAATCAGGTGTTGATAAGCAGCCTAGATTTAGTTAAATTTGGACAGAATGAGGCTAGTGAATTCCCTTGTTCTGCCTTCTAGTCTAGAAAGTAGGGAAGTGTTTATTTCAAAATGTTTCAGCAATATTGTATATCTTTGAAATTACAAAACAGGCCATGTTGTGTTTATGATTGGTCCACATATGGTTCATTTACAAAGGTAGCATGTTTAAAATGCAACTAGTCAGTGAGATCAGTTCAGCCATTTCTCAGGGCGCTACTAAAAAACCCTACTGTGTTGTCTTTGGTGCATCCCTGGCAATCACAAGTAGTACCTCTTCCCATGACATGTTTTGTCCTCTGAGCAAAGTTGCTGACATTGTTGAGGGATGAGTGGATACACAACAGAGCACTGCTTGAGATATGCTTCGCACTACACTGTATTCACACTACTTTAAACAAATTAGTGATGGTATCCCCAGGTGTATTGCAGAATATACAACTGTGTGATTAGAATATCCATATGCACTGTGGGACCCAAGGTATGTAGAGGGAGATATGAACCTTCCATACAAATATGAAAATCAACAGTGTCCCCCTATTCCATATATAATCAGTGAGCCCACTGCAGGAAGAGATATCAGGCTAGCTTCCATTTGGTGATAGTGACATGCGGCGGCATTAAGAAATCACCCTGAATGTGCCGGAGTAGATAACTGAACATGTTGGGTGTCTACTGGAGATATATTTACACAAAACAGGGAGCAGACAGGGTAGATCTAATTGACTATGTAGCAGTTTGCCAAGGTTGGTGTGGCAGGTCTCAGAGTCGAGTGGATGAGGGGCTTACAGAAAGGCCGTCAGAGAGCAAAAGATTAGTGCTGACGTCTCTGCCACATCAATTACAACCTGCTGCTTGGCTGGGGAGAAATCCCCACGACTGCCTCTTCAAGGCCACCAAGCACAAACTGGGTGTGTCAGAGGTCGTCCAGGGGAGGAAGCAAAGGGCCTCGGCCGCCCCAGTGGGAGTCACTCCTGTGAGCTGGTAGTTCAGAGTCCCTTGTGGAGGGAGGTGCCACAGAGAGTTTCACAGCAAACACCAGACCTGCCACTCACTGAAGCCACAAGGTCCAGCACAGTTGGGGGTAGTGGACAGAATGGAGAGTACTGTATAGCTTAGGCTATTTTTCATACAGTCTTTGTGTTTTTACATAAATGTATAATAATAATCTCATATCATATATGTTAAATGGCTTCTTCATTACAAGTCATTATGTCTAATTTAGCAGTTAGAGAAATCCTCTTTGCTCTATCAAAACACCAATTTCTTCAACCCCACATGCAGAGCAGGAATGACAATCTTTATCTAGATAATGATATTTAACCAGTTCAGTAAGAGTAATGCTATTAAGTTTTGCATCCAGATTATTCTACACTCATGTGAAAAGTGAAATATATGTTTTTACTTTTTTTTTTTTAAATACACTTATTAAGAATAAGCCCTCCATCAGTGTTAAAAGTGAAATTCTGCAGAAGCTGTTATTGTACTTTGTTGTTAAACCCAAATGACTTCTACAGTACTTCCAAACACTGCTGATTCCAAAATATATACGAGACTCAACAAACAAGAATAATGCCTGGGCCACCAGGCCAGAACGGCATGATGCCATCACACAGTGTTAGGTCTCATAATCTGCTTGTCTGTTGTTGTTGGACCAGTCAGAACCCCCACCCCAGTTCATCCAGATCTGCATCCTTGTCAGTGGGGGGCTGACATCAGGCATTAGCCAGTGGGGCCTCTGATAGTACCAACACCTTCGCTTTTGGCTTGAACCCCTACCACGAACTCCACCTCCAGGCAAAGTAGAGCTATGACTACGATGTCCAAAGCACTCAGACTGCTAAATTATTTTTCTTGATATGAGTGTTGCTTCAGCACCCATGAGATACTTTCAGTGTTCACAATTTTACCTCTTCGTGCTTTTTTGATGATATTGACCATATCTACATTACATCTACTTTATTCTCCATTGTCAGTTTCCAGTCCCATCATATACACAAATGATGTCATTCAACCTGTCATACATTGTGTGGTGAGGACAGAGGCAGAACAGCATGATAAAGAACTAAGAAGATCAATCCTTTAGTTGACTAAACAAGTAGAAAATGGTACTTCAGAGACTCAGAGAATGGCATCATAATCCCATTAACTTTAATTAGATTTATGTGATGCTCACCTTTCTACTGTGACAACAAATTAATGATAAGCCAAAGAGAATTAAAACAGTGGTAAGTGAAACCCTTTTCTTCCCCCTAAGGCTCTCTACTGGGTCCCAGCCTCACCTAAAAGCTCATGAGAATTTAGATCAAACCCCTCCTGTGTAGAGCTGAGTGAGACCGGCCATAAATTGCTAATAGACTAAATGAAACGAGGTAGGAGGCTCCTGCTCAGCAGCAATTACCCCTTAGATGTAGTCATTCATATCCCTGCATGTCTGGTTTCATCAGGGCAGCACCGGCACTTTGTTAGGCTGTCTTTGTTGCACAGCATCGGGTTGGTTAGAGGACCGACCATAGAACCGATATGCAGGGGAGCATTTGAAACAACAAAGTGCCGTTTGACTGGCTGGCCGTTCACAAGAATGGCACCTCTTCCTGCCTTTCATGTAGCATGGGTTTGTATAATCAATTATTAATCAAAGTTGGGTTTTGAAACTGAAACTCAAAGACACGTCTGCCACACTTAAGTAACTCCCTGTGTTTTTTATTTGCTTAGTTGCCTTTTCACTGCTTTATTTACGACGCGGCGTTTTAGATGAGTAGCTATGAAGGTAAAGTGTGTCTTCATGGGGTAGTGGGTTCATTTTGGGGGGCGCGATTTATAACAGCCAAAGGATTATTATGCCATATGATGACTATGAGCTACAGTGGGTTAAATGTCCATTCAATTATATGTTTTATACTGTGCAGAAAATATGTTAGGTAGAGTGGCTATTTGTTCAGATACATAGTATTTACCTCATCAGAACGAGAGTCATTAGGTCAATTAGCTCCTTGTATATATATTAAGAAAATACACATGATGCCAATTTTGGCATTTTATAAATACATTTTATATATAAATAATATATATAATTATTTTTTATTAAACTGAGATTACACTAACGACAAAACAGAGTTAAACCGGATAAGGATTACAAGAAAAAGTAAAGCCGAGCAACAACAAGCTTGGCGGCTAAATCAATAACAGAGTATTGATGAAGATTATGTGCTTTAAGATTTTGGTCTATTTGGCCTTACAAAGATTTCAACAGAATGATCAAATCTTTGTAAAGAGGCACAACAAATACATCTTGTCCAGGATGGAAAATTGTGACTCATGACTCATTAATTTTGTTTTTCTTTGGCAGCAGAGGATAAATTAAGCTCCTATAAACCTCTACAGTTGTTTAAGCGATCATTTTTCAATGGAAGATAACTGAACAAACACCTATGAATAAATATTGTGCCACTTGCAACTCAATTCAACCGCTTGATAAAAAATTCATCCATTGCTTGGGAAACTCCAAACTCTTCTGTCCACCTTTTATTGTTAGACAAATTGAAGTGTGCACTGAGGGAGGGAGACCAGCAGTAAACACAGAGAATCTATTTAGCCATCCCATTCCAGGGCTGTGAGGAGCACTGGGTCCTTCAAAGGCAGAGGCAACAATGTGAGTGACATCAGGTCATCCTGCCTCCTCGCAGTCACCTGGCTGATAGAATTGTTCTGGGGGGAGATAGGAGGGATGTATGAAGCACAGCTTTTTTGTCATTGCCATATCTTATGATTGATGGCTCCATGGCCGCAGTGAATCTGCCCTTTTTAAATAATTTATGTGGTCCATCGCTATGGACAAGTAGCTTATAACCGGGTTGTTATTTTTCCATTGACTGGAGAGATCAATACTTTAAAGACATGACATAGCCACTAATGAACTACTTAAATGGCTCTCTGGAGTACAAAACAATTTGCTCAAAGCAAAGAGTGAAAACACTTTTTTTGCACTCCATTGTAAAGTTCTCCTTTAATGGGTAAAGTGTAAACAAGAAAAGAGATGACCGGCATTGGTGTCAATTCTGTTTGAATTCAGCATGGTCTGAATTGACATTGTAATCCAAATAAAAACCCTCTATTCTTGAATTCTTAAATGCTGAAAATCACTTTGGTAATGTACATTTGCATTAAATCTAGCCTGGTGAAGTGTCCTCAAAGTGACACTTCTAAACCCCAAATAAGCAGAGCGATTCCCTGAAAACAGCGCAGTGGAGTTGCACGTTGTAAATCAAAAGGCCGCTGTTCATTCTCCCTCTAACAAAGTGACAAATTAGGCAAACAATAGTGTTTGAATTCTTATTAAAGTTGATTAATTCATATCATTAGCTGATCGCACAACAGCTCATAAAATATACTAAATTAATTTCTTTACTGTGATTAATACATGAAACACTTGAATTAACATCAATAAATCAATTTGTGAATCAATTACATTATCATGTTTAAATACAGAGCTAATAGTGTACATTAACTAGAAGTGTAGAAGTGATCATATATCATTTGGCATTGTAAAGAGGAAGAGCAGAGGAGCATCCTTAAATGATCAACGATTAAAGAGATCCAACTCTTAACCTTAATAGGTCCCCGTACAACTGCACAATGATGTTACTGCGAGTTATCTACAAGAAGAATCTGATGTAAGCCAAGCTTCCTTTAATCTTAAATTAATTCACTACAAGATTGTAGTGTTGCCGATGCATATAAGTGATGTAAACTCTGACAGCAAAGCCTCTGCAAATGCACTATTTTAACAATACCAATAGTAAAACTAAGGCTCATCTCAAACGATTATTCTATTTGATACGTAGTTTTCCTGCTGCAAGCTAAGCCTCTTTTTTTCATTTATGTTAAGGATACTATAAGTGAAGTGAAGACAAGATGCTTCATCCAATTTAGCACCTGGAAACTGCCTTGTATAAGTGACTGCTTGCTTCACTCTGAACAAGCCAGGTATGAAAGGCACGTCAAGACTTCTTTCTGGTTGCACCGCGGAGAGCTACACACTGTAACTGCCTTAAAGGGCTGCTGCACAGAGGTGTGAGAGGTCCTCTCAACCAGATGTTGTGTGGATCAGTCAACAGAGCTAACGTGACACACTTTGTAGAGAATTACACTTCTACCACAGCGAGCTTAGGGCCTATATGGTCTCGCTAATAAACCTGGACCTTGTAATGGCTGTCTGATCACTCAAACGTAGGAGCAGTAGCAACAGGAGGACAAGGAAATGTCATCCAACATGGATAGAAAATGTACCTCCACCTTTGTTTAAGGTTCATGTGGGCTGAGTTTGATTGGTTTCTGTGTTTGTGCCAGTGCTTGACTTGTTAGATGTTATACGCACCAGACTTAAGAGCTTTTTTTTTAACCCACTTGGCCTGCTGGGGAAACTGGCTGTCCAATATAGGCAGGGTTTATGAATGAAGCTCTACAAGACCTTAAGGAGCTGCACTTAACATAACCTGAGCAGATGAACATTAAAATAAAACTACTTATAACGGCCAAACCTAATGAATTGCAAGAACATTTAGCGGTATTATTCAAAAGAGTGAATCAATAAGACCAACTGCATTTTTTTGGGGGGGGGGGTCATTACTATTGACAGATTTAATAAATATTAAAAATATGTTATTTTAACGCTCAGATATGTTGACTTCTGGACAAACTATCGGTTGGCATATACATGAGACTAAAGACAACAGAGTAGGATCAATTCATTGTCAATAAATCTTATGAAAAGAGCAAAATCAACAATCGGAAAGTATTGATCACCACACTTATCTTTATCCCCATGGTTAGTCTGTGGTTTGTACATACCGTTTGTGTGTAATATCCCATACTTGTCACCTGTACACAATAGACGCACTGTGACATAATATCAATAAAGCAACAGCCTAATATTTGCATATCACAAAGGTTCCACGTGACAATTATTTAATAAATCAAGCTACCGATGTGTCAAAATGTCCCTTTCTTTTTACAGTTCTAATAATTATAATCTTTTTTAAAATCTCCAGAGTTAATTCAAATGCCACTTAAGAAGACTTTCTTTGCTACAGATGTAACAGCCACCAGCCTCTTGTGTCTTCTTCCATAGCTACTGATGTATTCTGTGATAAAATTAAAAGACATACTTATAAAATGCATGAGTGAATCAAAATGCTTACCAACTTGAAACAATCCATTATTATAGAAAGGATTGAATTAACTCCACTCTTGCACTAAGAATTGTTTGATGCCTTGAAAGATAATTTGCCATGTAATTCTTTTCACCTACACAGATGCACCAGCGCACGAGGCGTACAGTTTTGTTTTTTTTCCCTTAACCATGATAACAACCATTAATTCATCAAGAGTAAATAAAATGTTTTGTTGGGAAGGGACATTAATTATCACATTCATCTGCTTGCTGTTCCAAACTGAGCTATAATGAAATGTGCTGTAATAGAGATTGCTCTTGGGGAGGCAAGCCGTTTATGAATCGCTAGAGGTGCAGCAGCTGCCTTCCCCCTTGAGAGATAGAAATTTATGCCGTATACCCTGCTGATTGTTGAGAAGGTAAAGAACCAATAGCAGCATGTTCAGAGGTTTAATTTAAAGTGTGTTTCTCACTAGGCTGCTCACAACACTTAATTAAACTCTGCTGTTTTGGCAATGACAAATGCTGTGGTGCAGGAGGAAGCTGGGCTGCTGTGACTGAGAGGCTTTTGTAATTTCTTTCATGTGCAGCGATGGCCAGATCCAGGTCAGAAACTGTAGAATTAAAGAACTAAACAAGATTCAGACATGGGGAATAGGAGGGCAAGGGGGTGGGCGGTTACAGTCATTTCTTTCGCAGGAACACATCTATTTTTCCTCTCTTTTTACGTCCTCTTTTTCATTTTTGGAAAGTTTTGTCATAGATTTATGAGGGCTTAGCTCCCGTGCCTGATTTTCTGCACGTATTGCCTTTCACACTGTCGTTTCCTAAGGCATGTGTCTACTTGATGGAGACTTCAACATTTTACTGAAAGGTATGATGAATAAAATGAATAGCATGTTCCTGCTCAGAATAGTGTTCCTATTCTTTTGTAATGGTTTGATCTTTCTATTAAGTCTCTTACCATGACTCTTGATTTTCAGAATGATATTTTTTTCACAGGAAACATTAAGTTTAAAATATTCAAGCAAGTGCTAAATTTAACTTCAGAGGTCTAACACACAACGTCCAACTCAGAGCAGTCAACAAACTGACAGGGAGTGACTAATAGCTTTTTTTTCAGGGTATAAATCCAATTCATGCCATACAAAAATCTTATTTTGTTTCTGTAATGGTATGAACCGTATTACTGTGCATTTCATGAGATTCATTTAAAAAGGTGGAGCCAGTCTAGCACACAGCCTCTGCAAAGCCCTGCTTGCTGCTGTGTTATGAAGTCGCAGAACTCTGGCTATACTACCAGGAAATAACCACAAAGATGCCTGCAAGGCATAAGCAGGAGCTGGAGCATTTCATTCAATAATGTAATCCATACTTTTAGGTAAAAGACTAAAATTCTTATGTACTTTTTTATTACTTGAGTGAATGGCACCACACATTTTTTTTTCTGTCACATGTCAATCTTTTTACACAGACCTTTCCCACAACTGTATAAATAAGTAGTGTTTTTACTGGTGCAAAGCAAATAACAATTCACATGATGCAGTTTCAAGATGTTTCCTGTGAGCACAAGCTCCTTGAGATTTAGCACCTTTAAAGGCTAATACATACTATTTTAGTACATTGTAGCCTAATGTTAGATACTATTATTAAACTCTCTCTATGGAGTCTGTAGGTTATATTTTCACCATTTTCTCAAGGCAAATTCTCTCTCCAGTGCAATACATAAATAGATATGGCGGGATAATTATAACTGTCTTCAGTAGCATGTAAAAATGTATCTGCCCATTCTTTATGAAATTTAGTACAAAAATGCCATTAGAGGTGAAAATGTTGTGACTGTGCCGAGCATTAAATATAAAAAAAGAAGTGCGCATATGTAAGTAAAAAAAAAACCCATTGTGTTTATTCAGTTACTTATATAGGGGATGCAAACAGCTCTATATGTATTTTGGTGTTCTGTAAATGCCAGGGAGACACAGCAGCATCCGTTGGAGTTAACGGTGCAGCACTTTTGTGTTCAGTAGCACAAATCATTAATCATGAGGCCGGCCATATTCTTGTAGTGCCTGTGCTTTCATTACTGGGCCTAATTAAACAGTTCTGTGAACTGGAATCTCAGATTCCTCTGTTACAGATTATCATTAATTATGGTGAAAGTGCTCAGAGATGTTGGACTCAATTATATTCTGCTCAACCCTGGCAGTGGGGTGATTCATTGTTCTGAGCACTCCACAGCCGTACTGTCTCTGCTTATCACCAACCTCCACTTTTGTAAATTGGGCTCTGCCAGCCAACAAACTAAGAATTATGTGCTGCTTTTTTCATTACAGACATGTTGGAGGAGCACAGACCAATTAAGGGTGGGATATTTTGTGTGGAGTGATGAGGCAGGCATTGGTGCAAGGAGATGGGGGTTGGATGGGGGTACTAAGGGAATGAGCTCACCACCATGCTTAAGTTGTGGCTCTATTGCCATGTGTGGTGCATGTCTCCACCAGGTCTATTGACTGATTATGCTAAGCATATTTTCTCAATATCTCAGTATTGTAATTGTAAAATTAGAATGTGGACAGATATGATATTGATATTTCGTTGCCAGTACTGTATACAAACACAGCTTTCCAGTGTTGTGGAGAAGGGTTTAAGTGGAGATTTCTATTATAGTGGCAGCTTGGAGTGTGTCTAGCTGGGAGGAAAGTGATAACTTTTCATAATATTTGTGTATGACATGCAACTTTTTATGCAGCTGAACAATGTCAATATTACTTCTATGGTCTTATGCGGGGTATGTGGGGGTCTATGATGGAAACAGTGTATGAATGAGATTATTGGTCACCTTTTTTGAGGGTCAGAGAATTGAGAGGAAAATCTGAATCAAAGGCAAGTCGACGTTCCAGTAGTAAGCTTAGGCCTTAGCGGTTTGTACAATTTCATATGCCACAGTAGGTAGTGATTTTAATATATATGAAAATCAGGCAGAACTGTGTGCAGGTGTTGGTTATAATATCACCAGTGGGAGATTTTACAAAGCAGGGCTGTTTTTGTTTCCTCCCACTACAGGGCTGTCTCAG
>VURO01002659.1:12795-31949 GCA_015108175.1 Pelvicachromis taeniatus
GTCGAATTCAGAAAAAAAAAAAAAAAAAAAAAAAAAAAAATCAGTCTCACTTCCATTTACTTCAAAAATTAACACTTTGTGGTAAAAAGGGAGAGATGTGAGAGGAAAACAAGTCACACATCTAAAATGTCAAATTTTAATTTCACAGTATCTTTGTTTTCCTCATAGTTCCTTAAACTACGACTGATCTAATCCCATAATTCCCTCGGCAAAGGGGCAAGAAATGGGATTTTTCCTTCAAGTGACATAGCACCAGCTCATTGAAAATGTAATGCACTACTTCCAAGTCACAGGTCAGCTGGCAATCTGAATTTTAAAAGGACTGTGAATAATATTCTGTTTTATTTTGAAAATGAACTTTGTGGCCTCCATCCTGAATCCAATATATGTCTTAATCTTCTGGGCTCTTGAAGCTCACATCTATGGAAGAGGGCCTTTGACTCCTGAACCTAATAAGGAAATCACTTGTTTTCTCATCCGTCTTCCCAGTTTTATAGGGCCTAACGCAAAACAGTCCTTTATTTTCAAAGTATCTGATGAATTGTAAAATATGCGTAATATAATATCAAGGCTTTTCTTCACCTTTCTATGTACAGAAAACACATTGCTCAAGAGAGAGCTAATACAACGCTAATCTGTCAGTAAATATAATGATAATATTATTGTCTTCATCATCGTTACCACTTTTAATTATTTTTTACAAATTCATATAGGGTCTCTTTTCCGCAGTGCATCCTAAAGATGAAAAGATTATCATCTGGGCATTTATTGTTATTCTGAACTGAACGTGGCTGACAGTGGCAGTGAATTTGAGCGTTAATTACGCACTAACCTTTTCAGAATGGATATTTAGACATGCTGTGTCCTGCAACTCTGAATGTTTCAGAAATGAAAACATCCAATGACCGATCAGTATCTACTCACATTAGCATAGCGTTTTAAAGCCCAGTGCCCTAAAACATGCCACGGAAATCCTCTCCTATTTATCTTAAAATAGCCACTTAACTTTGACTGACACTAATTCTTACTACATGAAACTGTAGAAACCCCTCCATTTCCCCCTTCTGTCTCTGTCAGAAAATTACAAAAGACAGAGTTTGTGATGTCCCCAGTGTGCAAATCCTTTTATTCTGTCAGATTACAGCATTTGATATGACGTAGTGCGGCATTCTGGCCTCACATGCCTGCCAGAAAGAAGGGACCTGTCAGCAGCAGAGGAGAGCAGTGCAGATCATCACTCTGACTGATCCACAGGCCCAGAGACTGTCATCTCCTCCGACTGTACAAGTCAACACAAATAAAAGTGAGGAAGCAAAAGCCATAATGACTGGGAGAGATCCAGGCTCATTGTGGCCATTACTTTTATTCAAACCTTACAGATGACATGATGTGAAAAATGAGCCTGTGTCTAGTCGGGTGCCCATTAGTGAGTGAGCACATTATCTCCCCTTTTTCACATTGAATCTCCTCCCTGCATGCAGTGGCAGATGCTCCCGAGGAGTCACTCACTTTTATGGGCTTTTGACTGCAGTACTCTTTTAAATACAGGGGCCTCCACTAGGCAGAGATGATGTATGGCTGTCAGTGCTCTTTACCTCACTGACAGATGCCTTCAGTGGATCCCTGCTTAAACCTTCTGTCTAAAACTAACGGGGACAGCTAACCTCTTCCTTCACAGAGCAGACAAGCATGCATCAAATTGATTATTGCTGGAGAGGGGGTGATTTCTAAAAAATCTCTATTACCAGACAATTACAGTGCAATTTACTTAAGTACAGTCTGAAGGCAATCATGAAATACAATTCCCCAAAACCCAAATGAGTACTATACTCAGAACCTTAAAAATGATAAATATTGAATCTATTATATGGAGTATAGGAGAAGATAAATTTGATTACCACAAAATGAAGATAGAATAGTGGCCCACACAAAAAAAGGACCCATTGAAGAAATGTTATACCACTAATCAACATCAAAAATGTCCAAGATGATGATTACTGTGTTTAAAGCACAGTAATCTGACCTTCTTTTCCATCGATCTAGGTGGCAAATTCATATGGTACGCACTCAGAAAAAGAAAAAAAACTTGTTGCTTGGAGACATTTCAACCAATTTTTTTGGCACATTTTCAAAGGAATGAAACAAAACAAATTTGCAATGGCTTAACTTTGAGATGAATTTGAAGAATTTTTTCATTGAACAGACATAACAGACATAACGCCAATTCTTTGCCGACTCTTGCCAGAAACAAGGATCCAATTTTTTAAGGGCTGTTGAAATGAATACGTAAAAAGTGGAATTTTAGGAAAATAAGAAAATGTGTGAAGTGAGAAATAAACATAATGTCAGCTGAGAAACGTGTGAATAAATCCCCTTTTTCATTCCCAGTGGCCAGTCATGCATCAGTGTACAGCGTGCTGTAGCGAGCAAATATTCAGCAGCATGGAAACCCCCAGAGAAGGTGGAGCTTATTTTTAAAATAACAAACTTTATTCTACAATAAGAAATAAATCTAGATGCGGTGCTACAGAGCAAAGCTCAGAGGTTGTGTTCGGTGACAGGGAGCCCTGGCTTCTCTCAGGCATGAGTATGAACCAGGGCCGCTTGGTTCAATCTAATCTCTGACAAGAAACAACAAGCCTTTGGGACACCCCTGGGGTCCACCTCAACACCACACAACATCATAAGCAGCTCAACTCAGAGGGTTAGATCTACTGTAGCTGTCAAGGGAGAAATATGTTTCCATTTTACTACTTCAGTGGCAAGGAAGACCATACAAATGCTCCTCTATTGCCTTCACTATTGCTCACTTGTTTGAATCTCTCTTTTCTCTCTCCTTCGCCTCTGTCAGTTTTCTCCCAGTACACATACTCAAGGGGTTCCTTGGTGACTGCGTCCCATTACTAGCAAATGACAGCTGCACAACAGAGCTGAACGTCCCCAGTGATATCACTCAGTTCACCACATTCCCAAATCCAGAAATGTGCAAGATAAACAGGATTTGGTCCTTTTAACCTAATTCACTTCTGTCTGTTTAAAAAAAAAGAAGAAAAAAAAGAATCTCATATAGTAATTTGAAAAAAAAGTTGTCCCAGGGATCAACAGTTATGTGAAAATTGTTATTAAGATGTTAATATTTTCTGAAAAAGAATTACAGCCAGTGCATTCATTAAAGTTGCATTTTGAATCATTCCTTTGTCCAACACACACAAACTTATCAGCTGTCTGAATTTGGAGTAATGTTAATTTATCAAAAGGTGTCAATACTTGACAATGATGTACTAAAACCAAGGCTGTACAGAGAGCAGTTATGCATACTTACTTTCATAATATAATCAATTCCAATCACTATATTCGCAAATACTAACAATATGAATGGTATATCAATATTATAAACTGCAGTATCTAGGCCATTTTTTAAAATTATATGTTTATAATTACAGATTTCAATAAGCCTATTACAGTAACAGTAAATGTAAATTGATGATAAGTCAATTGCAACAGGCTGTCATTAATTTCAGCAGGAAGGTGACTAGGTGACCATTTTATCTGGTCACAGACAGTAAATTTCAGTACCACAGGGTAATGTTAATACCATCAGGGCAATGCCTGTTATGCACAGAAGGCTTCACGGTATAATAGTTTAAAGATGTAAGTTACTGTTGACTGTTCACATTGTTCACACTGTTCAGACAGTCTGTTCTACTGTCAGTGTTTATCCAAACATACTAAGTTCCAGTGATTCCACAAGGATCTCAGGCATGATTGTGTTAATCACCTGACACACCTGATTTACCGATTCATTTTCCCCATTCATCTTGGGCAAATGTAGCGACAGCTTGCAATCTGTTTGTTTTGAGTTGTCAAAAAGGAACCAAAGGCATGTATCAACACGGAATAAATGCTACTGCAAGATGTCACCAGCTGCACATGAGATGATGAATTGCAATCATATGTTAATCAGTCGAAGTTGCGGTGATGAGTTGTTTACATGGCGTTCCGTCACGAACCCTGGGCTGCTTTATAGATGTGGGTTCTCAAACTGACAGGAGCAGGTTGCTATTTGTGGTACTAATGAACAGCCTCAACTTTTTTTTTTGTTGTTTTGTTCTTTATCTCGTTTGTTTTCCAGCACCATAGGAACAACTAAAAATGCATTTATGGATTAAAAAGTGTCTTCAGTGAAAAATTAACTGAGTTTGCTCATGCGATTATAATTACTTTCTTTAAATTTGGCCGCTTGTTATTGTTGTTACAAAATGTATGCATGACAAGAGCTGCTAAGACTGCCTGACAATACTGCAAAACCAGCAGCGTTTTCATCCTTCATCACTCATTGTATTTCTCTCTGATGTGCATGCAAAACCATGTAATGTATGTGTGGGTGTGTGCGTGTCTGTTGTGGAAAGCTGGCAACAGAGCAAACAGCAGTAGGTCCAGCAACAAGGTCAATACTAGCGTAAGTACCTTTTTATTTCCCTAGCCTCCCACAGTGTTAGATCCCACAGTTTGTCCAGCAAACGTACTAATGACTGGAATAGCCTTTCTGCTTTACTTTTGTTTTCCGTTGGTAGGAGAATTGGCAGGATCTAGCTGATACTTTAGTAATTAGGTGACACTAATATGACAACACATATACAATCTGTAGACTAATATTGAGATAAAAGGGAATTGGGTACAAAAATCAATATCTCAGATATTAAAAAAAGTATGACAGTTCTGAGTTTCAGGACCTTAGTATATATTTTAACAGTATTTCAGCACACAATTTTAAAATAAAATCTAAAATATAATTATTCTTGTCTATTATTAGCATTCTATAACAATATCTCGGAAGTGACCTAACTGTATTTGACATTTTCTTTAAAAATAAATCTGGAGCTGGTTGGTATGGTTGAAAAAAATCACCATTATTATCAGGCATATTTTTATGCAATAGTTAACAAGTAATTGTCTTGGAGTATAAGAATAAGAATCACAGTAACACCACACTACTTGGTACCGTTGGTGGCTCTGCAATCTTGCATCCTGTCCTACTGGCACAATACAACCTCTGTCAGTCATCAAAATACACAGTAATGCTGGGGGGGTTATATCTGATCACTGGCATATAATTTCTTCGAATGCTGCTATACAGAAACAAGCAAAAAAAAAAAAAAAAAACACCTTCACGTTTCAAGAGGTGCAAATGTTTTAAATTACTTCACGCCAAAAACACCATGCATTGAGCAGCAACCTGTATTAACCCGACTGTATTATCTTTTTTCATCATATCACAAAACAGCTGATATAAGACTTCAAATTAATAACCCACAACTAACACAACAAGGGACACTTCATGACACACAACAAAATTACAATAATTCTACATTTACAAAATTGCACTGCCAGACTGAATGCTGGGTAATGCTAGCTAGGTAGCATAACAGCATGTTATGTTATGAAGCTCTGGGTTCAGACTGTTGCAAGACTACCTTTTAAACACTGTGATAGAATGAGCATTGTTTTCTCCACTCACCTCTTTTCATTCTCCAGGTCTTATATACTGCTGCTGCATGTCATTAAATTTGATTTCTCTCTTTCATAGTTTCTGAAAAAAAGTATTTCATGTTTTCTGTATTCTGTAAATTTCAAAGAAATGCATTGAAACAAGAGGTAAGCTGAGCATGCTGTTTGGATGTTTATTGGATTTGAAATATATCACAGTTCTATTGTCATCTCTGATCATGCTGCATCTGTGCCGGAATTATCGGCCAATAATCATTTGCTGATCTATTGGTATGAGCATTTATAACTCCCAATAAATGAAAGTAAAGAAGAAACAAGGAGAACACAAGAGTGTTGTCAAGAGTGTTGTTGCATACTTTGTCCACTAGAGGCCTCTCTTCACAATTGGCATCACATGTTTTTGAATACCACAAACACAGTAATCCGCTAATCCGGACAGAATCGGGTAGAGTAAATAAACAGCGACGCTTAAGAAATGCTAGAGAAATCGGTTTCTAAAAATCAGTTAAGAAACAAAATAGTCCGATATATCAGAATATCAGAATTTTAAATCACCAAATATCGGTATCAGTATCAGTCTTAAAAATTCTATATCAGTTGGGCTCTAGAGGACATGGCACTATAGCATTGCATTTTACCATTTTAACAGGCAGAAGATTCAGCTTTATGTCAAACATTTATTTTTTGATAACAGGCCCAGGGTAGAATATTTATGTAGCTATTTATGTTTTATTTATTTTTATGATGACATTCAAGTGTTTAGTGAGCTACTGTAAACCTTTATAAAGCCACATTTTTGCCGGGAATAGTAATAATAATAATAATAATAATAATAATAGTACAGCGATGTCAGTTTCTGCCCCACACTAATGCACAGCACACTGAAAGAGAAGTATAGTGGTGAAAGCACATGAAGTTTTTAACTGTTAGCTGATGCTGCCTTGAGGACTTGATCAATCCTGCTTAATGAAAATAGCCATGACTCTCTAAGGGATTTATTAAATAAGTGAAAATGCAAACAGGGTAATATTTTTAGAGAACTGGAAGTGACAATATAACGAAAGTAATTATAACAGTATATGAAAAATGCAGCGAGAGGCTGCTGTGTGTAAATAAATTAGAATCAAGAGTAAATAGAAACATCACAAGCACAGACACACTTATAAACTATGCTACAACTAAATTGCTTCCACACTCCATGGGCTCAATATGCGATTTAAAAGAACCTAGCGGTGGCAATATTCCTCTGATATGGTGTTTAGTTTTAATAGGAACCCTCAGCTCAAATATGAGCTGACAAACACAGCAAGACAAACACAGTCTCTCTCCGGCAATGAAATATACACTATCAAATAGACCTGTACCTTTTTGAATCCGCCGTGTGGGTGAAACTAAAGCGCAGAACAAACAGCATTCTGATATGGCTTTGAGGGTGATAACAGCGTCTGACAGGGTGGAGAGAGCAGCCTTTGGGCTCAGTGCGAAAACACAACCTGTGATTGACATGATTCCCTGGCCTTAGAGAAGTTTACCTTTTAATAAGAGCTCAGAGAGGCCCTCTCAACAGCCTAGACTCTCACCGACAGCAAGGGACGTTTGGGGAGGTGTATGTGCATATGTATTTATGTGTGTTAGGCTTATTTGTGTGCATGTGTATCGACCCACATGTGTATCTGTGCCCACTTGTAGCAGATTTCAATCAAGGATTTCAGCCATGCCCAAATATCCCTTCTCTTTTGGGCTGAGTCGTTTGAAGAAAATGAGTGGATTCAGGATCAAGAGCCGTTCTGGAGGAATTTAAGTCTGTTTGAGGATTATGACTTCTTCATCCTGTACAAAGCCTGCAGAGAGAGCTATATGCTAGCCCTTGGTGGCCAGGCTTAGCAATGCATTCCAGACTGCGATATAGAAGAGATAAAACCCAGGAAAGACATCACGGCGTTGGGCACAGATCTGCAAAATAAACAGGGAAATCTGAACCTTTCCAATTTTACTGTAGAATAATTCTTTCATGGTCTTAGAATATGCACGCTTAACAAATGTTATAGATTTGCTGTAATAGGAGGATATGTGGGAGGGTGAAGAAAGTTTTTCCTCGTAACCTCAAATAATACTGATGAAAACATTGCTCTTTAGCTGATAAACATAATTGCAAGCCCGCTTACTGCCTTTGTGAAATCCTGCAAACATTTCTCCGTGCTTCTGACTCATGATTTCCTCTTCATGCCGGGGCTTGTTTCTTTGAACTCTACAAACTGCTGCAAAAGCCACACCTCTTTTCCTCTGACTTATAATTACAATTATCACGCCAACACATCCCCTGCCAGCTCTGCTCAGCATCTTCAGGTTTCAGCCAGGCTTCCTGCAGCATTGACAACATGCCGGAACTATTTCTGAAAGATGCCACAACTAACCTAGCCTCCAGTGAAAGCCACAGTGACTGTGAGGGCCACCTCACATAAACTTCAGCTGATGAGAAAATAACGTCTCCAGTGCGGACAGCTACTTCTGGATCATCTCTGGAGTGAGCGCTGCTCAAATCTGTCATTATTTACCCTGTTTACAGCGTAACCTGAAAGCAAAACAAGAAATCAATAGAAAATGGGGACAAATTACTGTAAACATCAATATTTAAGACAGCTGAGATAAAGGGCTCTGAGCTGGTAATAGATTCCTTCCATTTACC
This sequence comes from Pelvicachromis taeniatus, assembly GCA_015108175.1. NCBI lineage: Eukaryota > Metazoa > Chordata > Actinopteri > Cichliformes > Cichlidae > Pelvicachromis > Pelvicachromis taeniatus. Next base: position 20,990 of record VURO01002659.1, read on the forward strand.
ATAAGCTTATTGAGAAGAGGGTTTGTCAATTGCTGATAAGCCCATTAGTTAGTTGTTGATAAAACAATTTAGTATCATTAAAGCTCTAAATATAACAAATAGAGCTTGTTAAAAGATAAGATTAATATCTAGCAATCATGCTGCTTCTCTTTTCAGGTACATTTCTTTATTTTGCCAATTTACAGAAACATTATGCAACAAAATCCACCATAAAAGGGAGTGCGTAAGGTTGTTATGCAAGAAATGATCTAACTTCTGACACCAAGTTACCTCAAACTCTGACATTACAGAACAAAACGTCAATCTTGCCAGTCTACTGGGAATAATGAATATTACCACTAACTATTATAATATTAAGACCATTACAAAGTGTATTATGAATACAGTGCACACCCAGATGTCTCAAGTACTTAAACAGAACTGTAAGCTTAATTTTCCTTATAAATCCTACTAACTTGAATTATTTGAGTTCCTGGGACATTTTCTTCCTATTTAAGTAACGGATTGACTAAGCAACAGATATTTTTTTTGTTTGTTGTGTGCAACTGCTCTGATCTGGATTGTGTAGGGAAAGTTCTGTTTTTTGCATTAGTAAAGTATGATGCATCTTTTTCAAACCACGTTGTTGTATGTTTGCTACATTATGTTTTCTTTTTATTTACTCAGGCTGTGTTTTCGTACCTTCATGTGGGATTAGAGGAGCAGTGGCACCGTACGTGGAGTGACACCTCTTTGCTGGTATCTATAAAGAAAAATTTGTTTCTGATCAGAGAAATTCCATGCATGACAAAAACAATATCAGGACATTGATTTTACGCAGTCTTTTTGTGTGTTTGTGTACCCGTTTCTTTCAGTTCTGTTAATCCCATGGGATTAAAATGATCATAATAAGTAACATTTTAAATCCAGTATGTAATCCGAGTGCTTCTATTCTGAAACCATTCCGAAGAAATTTTGACTCAACTGGCTTTAAAATAAGAATTTCAACGAAGACAGTAATTTTGAGAGTAAACATGCATTATCCAGCAATAGAAGACACATACATTGCAGAAACCTCCTAACAGTGTGTGAATCTCTAGAGTGCTTTGCTTTCTTGCGAAGGTTACTTGACTTTGCTTTACCCCAGAGCAAAGAGACTCAACTCCGTTGCCTGTGCAACGCTTCACTCTTACATCTTTTGTTCTTGATCAAGTTTACTAAACCTCGTACAAAAAGCAGCCAAACGCACGAAGCAAAACGATCATCCCGGGCAAAGGAAGCTATGAACGAACAGGAAAGAGGAAGTAGCATCTCCAACAGACAGTCGCAGCAGGGCACGGACTAACTATAGCCACATCAATGACTAACTCTCACAGCAAGGACACCTCCCTTCACTTTGAAAAGAAAATAAATTAAACAACAAAGGGGGACACTGACATTCACTGCCTTTCAGTTTTATTGCACCAAATAACTGCTTGTCATACGTCCAAGCACAGGATCATTGTTAAGTTCAGTCCATAAAAACAACACGAAGAAGGAAAAAAAAAAAGGAAACATTTTGAGAACAAAGTTTTCTTCGCAGCTGGAATGATGATTGCTTTATGAATTTCTAGTTGATGTAGAAAAAGGTTCCCTCATCTCCTGGCCTAATATGGTCATTCCAACACAGGAGGACACCCATCTTTGTACTTCTTCATGCATTACACACACAATCAATAATGGAAAAATATACACTGTGAAAGGCCTTAGTTGCACTGCCTACAAGCGGCATTGATTAATGATTTTGTGCCAGTTATGACAGCAAGGTGCATGCAGTGAAGAGAGTGGAAGGCCTTTTTAATAGTGCAAGGAGAGAATTAAATCAAACCCAGGAGGGCCTCCACTGGAAAGGAGAGATGCTGCATCTCTCTGCTCTAAATCACAGCTCTACTTAAGCCCAGCCTTCTCTTTCCCCATTTTTCTACATTATCAAAGGAAACCTGTCACTGCTGTCTATGGGAAAGTTTACAAATCATGATTTATCAGAGAGGGGATCTCTAAACACCTGTGTGAGAAAATAAGCATCCCCTGCATTATTATTTATAGGCCAAAAAGTTTGTTTAGTCTTACTATGACTTCAGAAAGCGTTTCAAAACTTTGAAATCCAAGTTTATAAAAATGCATTTCAAAAGCATTTGATTCCATTTGTGTGCCTGCATATGTCGTGTCCAAACAATGCCCCAAGTCGTTAAGTCATCAGTGTAAAAACAAGCAAAATGCAGCTTGATGTTATCCCAGAGTTGATAAAATTACATTTAAAATATCTCAGAAACAAACAAACAAATAAATAAAATACCTGTGGAGGAGAAGCATCCTTATTTCTAACATGTTTAGCTGGATTTTGATGGAAATTATGAAAGGGGTAGTTAGTCATGAGTCTTTATTTCTAACTAGATAAGGGAATCCTAAGGACCCTCCTGGGTCTGCTGTTAGAGATGCATACGTCACACTTTTTAAACCTAAAATGAATACATTTAGCTCAGACATCTCTAGACAAACAATATTTTAAATACACAGTACATTTTGAAATGGTCCATTGCTTGTTTTTAAACCTTTATGTCTTGAGAACCCTAAACCACAACCCAGTTTTGAGACACTTTGTGCAGTGCAAACCGACAAAGCTGCAGCAGCTGGGGAGAGAAAATCCTTCTTACTGGCCACCAAGGCCAGTCGTTACCAGAATACTCCAGAAGAAAGCGGCAGACGCAGGACGATGAGCACTCACTCTACTGTCTTCTCTTTGTTCCTAATACAGAACTTTCTCTAGGCATGAGCTTTTTGAGTAAGATATATAAGACAGAATAACCACAGTGCTTTGTTTATATAGAAAATACATAAAAATAAGACTGCTGCAAATGTCTGAAAATGCCATTGGGGATTAGTGTGTAAATACACATTGTTGATGGTAAACTGATGTCATTATAAAATAAACATTTTAAAAAACAACAATATTTATTATTTTAACAAAGACTGTAATTAAATAGAAATTACACACGGTTCTGTACACATGTGCACTTAACAGGAAGCAGATGTAACACAAACACTGAATATGAACATTTTTTTTTCTTTTCTATTTATTTTGTTCCATTAATATTTCAGTTTAAGACTTAATAATAAAAAAAAAGATTAAGGTCGTTTTTTTCACATCAATACCTAAGAATGTGATGTGAGCTGATTTGTGTTATTAGGTCTATACATTTCAAATGTTTGATAGTAAAATTTGGACTAGGTATAGAAATTTTCATAGAAGACAACTGGTAAAAGTCTCCACTTACTATAAATTAACAGAGCTTTAAATCCACTACACTCGCTAATGTAAAACAGGTTTGAAATTTATTGAAATTTGCATATTTTTTAATAATAACCAAAGCAAATATCAGTTAAATAATAATGTCATAATTTCCCAAACTTTAAACACTGACCAGGTCTGATGGTTAAAGAAAATTGCAAACTCTTTTACTATTTTAAAAAAAAAATGTTAAAATGTTTATAGGAGAAAGAAAAAAAAAATGAGGGCTTTGGAAAGGGGAAAAAAAAAAACAAGAAAACCGTTGCTCTAAGGGAAGTCCAGGCTGTAAATGTGCACAATATTCCACATTATATACATGTCATTTCAGAGTGCGCTCCAAGTGACGCAGTGTCAAATCTGTGTGACAGATTTAGGTGAACGCTGGTGAAGGCAGCTCTGCGTGGGGAGAGCGGCTTAGGGCTGACTCAAGCAGCCAGTACAAGATCTCCAGCAGGCAGAAAGGAGCCCTTCTCAGTGCGGAGCAGATGCCTGTCCAGCCCACCAACACCGAGCGCCAAGCAATAACCTGACACCATTGCCATCTTCTGACTATATTCACACATGACTCTTGGTATATATTGTGGATGGCGAAACACTGACAAGAAAAGAAAATACAAAGGCAAATTTAAAGCTGCTTCAAAAGGCTAAAGTCAAGTGCTCTATACATGAAACCAATATTAGGGTTTTGTTTTTTTTTTTAATTTCAGTAAGATTGAATGGGACAGAGATGTGAACTGAGACATATGAGAAGGTTTCATACACACAGCCAGTATGTTAATTTATAATGTAATGTCTCCCTCTTTAGGTGGATAGTGTGTGAGTCTTTCAAGAGTCCAAAACAATAGGATTTGATTTAGACTGAGAACTATTATTATTATTGTTTTTAGTGAATAAAAAAAATCTGTCTTTGTGGGTTTTTTTAATATAATGTTTTGTGTTTATATGCAGTGAAACCTGAATCTAAAAATGTATCTGTGGACATTTTAATTGAACTATGATGAGATTTAAAAGTTTATTTAGAGGTAGAATGCAGTTGTTTAAGCTAAAGTTTAGATGTAATATTGCTCTGAGAGCGGGATGCTGGGAAGTTCATTCTGAAATCTGGGAGCTTCCTGACATCTAGTGGACAAAATCGAGACTTCTCCCAGGCTAGCACAAGGCAGCTGCACCATAAATGCAATTTTAAAGGGTAACTTTTCCATTAACGGTGCATATCTCGCCAAAATATTCTGGCAGCTTGCAGATACCACTTATTTGTTGTGGGTTTTTTTGTTTTTAAAAGCTTAAACAAATGTTTAAATTCCATTCAGGCATATTCATCCCAATAGTAGTAGAGCCTACAGTATTCTTAGTACTTATTATTTTTTAATAGATTATGAATTTTCTTCTAAATCTATTACATTCACATTTATCATACATATAGCTACAAAGATAATCTACAAAGATAGATTTAGAAAAGAGTTAAAAGAGCTTTGCTCACATATATAGAAATATGAGATGCTTTGGGATCACCAACTCATAATTCCAATCCTAATCCAATACAAATGTGAAAGTGCCTCACAGAAATGTGAGAAAGCCAAGCAGCATTTTATTTGAGGGTGGTCAAGGATCACTGTAGTTCTTTAGTATTAGTCAGTGCAAACAAAAAATAGGTCCAGAGACCCATTCTATGACCGTCAAGCTACCATGGATAACAAAGGACAAATTTGCACAACAGTTACTTGCAGTTGCTGTGATAGCAAGTCCCATTCACAGCTAGAGAATGATCAGTAACAAGTATGATGGCAGTCACTAGCCATAGGTTGTAAAGAGATATATGGTGCTGTTCCAAAAATCTCATTGTATCCACAAACTGATAAAACTGCAAATGGTTTGTATAAATGACACAGATTTTCTGCAAACTCTGCAAGTCAGAACACAAAAGAAAAGGAAAACGTTCATCTTCAAAGTAAAGGTGCAACTTTTACTTTGAAAGCAAACATTCTGCATGTGGTCTGTGTCAATTTCAAGAGTCACCACAGCTTATAAAGTAAATAGAATTTTTTTCCTGCCAGAGGTTATCATGGGTACGGCCTTTTGGTGGTTAATAGGCTCCAACCCCCCTGGCAAGGGTCTTTCTGTGTGGAGTTTGCATGTTCTCCCCATGTTTGCATGGGTTCTCCCCGGGTACTCCGGCTTCCTCCCACAGTCCAAAGACATGCACTTAGAGGGGCTGGGTTAATTGGAAACACTAAATGGCCCATAGGTATTAATGCGGGAGTGACTGTGAGTGTGAATGGTTGTCTGTCTACGTGTTAGCCCTGCGACAGACTGGTGACCTGTCCAGGGTGTACCCCACCTTTCGCCCCTAGACAGCTGGGATAGGCTCCAGGCTCCGCGACCCTGAAAAGAATATGCAGAAGCGAATGGATGGATGGATGTGGATGGTATATTTGAAACCCCTGTCTACAGCTGTTCTACAGCTGTTCTACATTTAGTATAAATGTAACAGTTATTGGATAAAGCATTATTTTATAACTGAAATTACAGTCCACAGCAAGCAGCAATACTTTTATATTACCTCTAGGGCATTTTTTTTAAAGCCTAATTCATTTTTTTATTTATAGCATCAGTAATGTCAACACTGTTAAGATATCGGCTTAACTCTGCAGCACAATAAATATTTTCCTGTAGGGGTTCATTTTGGCTTGATCTGTATTTCAGCCGCAACACATGCAACTAACTCAACTAACAAAATCAGTCATGACCTCTGTAATCAGTATGAATAATTAAAAATTGACTAAAATAAGCCTTCACTCATACCATTAGGTCTAATTCTAACTCTAATTTTAATGCAGCTGCAGAGAAGCTATACAAAATGCGTCAGCTTGCAAATATTGAATGTTTCATGAGTTTCATTTTGTACTTTTCTCCCAAAAGTCACCTTGACATCAGTCCCTCTTCTAACTGAAACAGAGCAGTAACATTGGATAGATGGAAGGCAAAGAGGACAGAAATAGAAACTAACACAAAGAACTCATTTTGTTTCTTAAGTAAATGTAAATTAGTCTTACATTCTAGTCCTTAAAAAAAGGACTAAAAATGGCTAAAGGCCTACTTAAGATAAGCTAGCAGACTGTTAAATTAAGTTCAACTTAAAGCAGTCCAATTAGCCACTGCAGTTTGAGCAGAATATTAAAGAAATTCAAATTAAAGTGCCGATAGGTCATTTAAGTGAGCTAGAATGCAAATTATTTCTATTTTAATGTCGTTATTAAAGAAGGCAGGTCCATACATAATTATTCATTCATATTAATGCTTCTTTTGAACACCATCATTTCATGTTTGACTGTAATCGCCTGGTCATTTTGAAATATTCTAGCTGCCACTGCAACTTACCCACATGCAGAGACACAGACACACATAAACAAAGGTGGGTACATCCTGGACAGGTTACAATTCTGTCACAGGGCTAACACACATTACAAATTCCAATTTAACTCTTTTTGAGTAAATCATTTAGTTTTTGTGGGATTTTGTTTGGGTAGTGACAATCTTTTTGTTAACTGTACCAAAGTGGATTTGTTGCCTAAACCTTACTACAGAGCATCAGTTTACAAATTCCGGTCTCTAATGTAAGAGTTGGCACACCTCAAAAGCACGCCAAAACCCACCATCAACTCTAAGGCAGTTTATAGATGTGGTACTTCTTTCATTCAAAACAAAAAATTGTCATGAAATGGACGGAGTCCAGTCAAAAGCTACGAAGCCAGCACAACATAATTGGGAAAGTAATGAAATTGACTGTGATTTCTAAGAAGTGGTTAAAATTATTCTTCAGAAATGATTCACTGCAAAACTGTTAAATAATGAGTCAGTCATTAGTGCTTTTCTTGAAAGATCCATTTAATTCTTACAAGTTTCTAAGGGCCACTTAGATACGCAACTTTACAGGATTAAAAAGCATGTGTACCACCTCTTACAAAGAATGGTTCTGACACGTGTGGATAGCTGGGTGAACTTTAACTCCTCCGTCTGTATACTGAAGTTAGTTATAGCTGTACTGAAGTCTACTAGGCCTCTGTGAAATGGACCTCTCCACTGCATTTGTGCTTGTGGTGCCTTTTGGAGCATTTTAGTAGAGTTATTTTACACATATGTGGCCTGCTGTTTGGTTCAAAGTGTCCAAGAATTTTACTTGTGGAGAGTGAGAAAAAAAATCTGTGACTTTTGCTAGCAGTCCATGATTTTACTACTATAGGCAATTTATTGGCCACAAAGAGCTCCCTTCCTTGCAGTTTTTGGGTGTAATACATTCCAAAGTATGTATTCCAAAGTTCTTCAGTTCTAAGAGCAAATTGGTGGAGAGTCCCAGATTTTAAGCCCTACGGGAGTGTCCCCAAGAGGGTCATGGACCCCCTATTGATCCTCTACCTAATCACACAAGCCTAGGTGTGAAAACAGGTGTGGGTCACAATCATCCAAGAACCCATTGTGAAACCTAGCCCCACCCTATCATGTGTGATTTACTGAGGTCAAATGGCCCAGGATGTGAGTGGACGTCTGGGAAGGGATCTCAAAACTGGATTATAGATGGCAGACAGTTGACTGGAGTGAGCGAGGGGGGACACAGGGCTTGAGCAGATCAGACAAATATACAGGTGCCAGACCATTTAAGGATTTAAAATTCAGTAAAAGGATTTTAAAATGGATCCTAAATTCAATTGGAAGCCAGTGTAAGGAGGTCAGAACCGAAGTAGTATGCTCAAATTCCCTTTTACCAGTTAAAAACCGTGCCGCAGCATTCTGCACCAGATGTTGGCGTGACAGAGTGCCCTGGCCAAACCCGTATTAAATGGGAGTCGCAGTAATCCAAGCGTGAAGTTATAAAAGCATGGATGACAGTTTACAAATGTCGACTGGAAAGAAAAGGCTTGCCCTTCGACAGACGTCTGAGATGATAGAATGAAGATTTCACTACCCCATTTACGTGGCCATCAAAACTAAGTGCAGAGCCGATTTTTACCCCAAGATTAGTAACCAAGTCCAATCGAGGAGCTATCAGAGTGACTGAAAGGTAGATAAAGCTGGCAATCATCAGCATATAGATGAAATGAAATTTTGTGTTTTTTGAAGATTGCATCCAGTGGCAGGAGATACAATGAAAACAGCAGTGGCCCAAGAATAGATCCCTGAGGTACACCCCATGGCAGAGGGGCCACAGGGGATGAAGCCAAACCCAACTTAACACAAAAGCTCCTGTTTGAGAGATATGATTTTATCCACAAAAGTGCCAATCCAGAGATTCCTACACAATACTGTAGTTGAGAAATCAGCAGATCATGATCCACTGATATGCAGCAGTCATATCCAATAAAACAAGCACTACATGTTTATCACAGTCCGTTGCTACCAAAAAGTTGTTCATAACCTTTATGAGAGTTGTCTAGGTGCTGTGAAATGGCTTAAAGCCGGACTATAGAGTTTCAGAAATTTGAAAATCATTTAGATAGTCCATCAGCTGAGTGTGACCAATCTTTTCCAGGATCTTACTCAGGAAGCTTAGAGATGGGTCTGAAGTTTATCATAATTGAAATGTCTGAGCCTGTTTTTTAAGTAAAGGATGGATAACTGCATGTTTAACTCACTTGGTACTTGACCTGACAAGAGGCTGGTATTGATTATATTCAGAATATGTGGGCCAACGGTAGGAAATACCTTTGTGAGAAAAAGGGGAGGAATGACATCATTTGGAGAACCACACAGTTTAGCATTTAACACGAACTTCTCTTGTTCAGGTAGAGCAATTGGTTGGAAAGAAATAAGCAAACTTGAACAGGAAACATGCACAACTGGATCAACAGAAGATAATGTAGAACGTCTCAAACTGGCAACCTTATTCACAAAGAAGGTAAGAAACTTAATACACATAACCTCAGAAGACTGCAAGAGAACATGATCTTCTGCATTTAACACAGAATTTGTGGTGTTGTACAAAATACAAGGGTTATGTAAATTAACAGCAATGAGTTGAGAAAAATAGGAGTTTTTGGCGGTCTTTACTGCCCTCTGATAAACGAGAGCCGCACACCCTGTCATTTTCCCATCTCCTTTCCCATCTCCTACTTCTCTTCTGATGGCTTGAGTAAAATCAATAAACCCAAGGACTGGCCTTGCAACCACATTCTTGAGTGGCACCTTTAACAGACTGAATACGTTTAAAAGAGTTCACAAAGTCCATAAAGTTCTTAGCCAGTGGCTTCCCTGGGCAACAGACGTGAATATTAAAATACCGAGCAGCAGGATCTGGTCATACCATGACGCACAGTCAGCAAGAAAGTCCGAAAACTCGGGTAAAAAAAAATCCTTATTATATCTAGGAGGCCGGTAGACTATTGTAGACAGCAGCAAAGGCGAGTGGCCCAGTTAACACAAACACAGTTCAAAGCAGGTGTAGCGTGTAGGTGAGGATAGCTGCTTAAAGTCAAAGTGTACTTTAAAAACAACAGCTAACCCCCGCTGGGACCAGAAGCTCTCGGAGCGCAAAAATAAGCATAGCCAGCATGCAGTAGTTCAGGAAAAGCACTTAACTCACCAGGCGAAGTCCAGAGCACACAATGGCACCAAGAGTCGTGGAAAAGATTAACGAATGGCGCGAAGATCGTGGGGAAGGTAAGAAATCCAGATTCTCAGCTTAACGAGGCGACCTCCACGGGTACCCTGTCTCCTGCGTCGCTTCTGCATATCTGGTAGCGGTGGTATGGGATGCCGGCGCGGTGGTATTGCTTCCAGGTAGGGAGGCAGAGAACCCTAGCTACCTTCACCAAGCCAAACTAAAACTTTGGTGGATGAACCTATTTTCAATAATACCGTGTTGAATTGACATGTTGCACAACATTAGCTAAAAACAATAAAATGAGACATATGAGAGTGGTAGACGGCGTGCCAAAGACAGGGAAAAAGTGGCAAGTCAAATCCACATGTCCCATGTGAAAATACGGTTAGGAGTTGATGACAGAGGGGTATGATCATTTTTATAAAGAGTGACCTTTGTCCTTTAGATGCAGATGGACAGCCGGATCTTGTCCCGTGGAGGTGGCTCTTCTTTGATCTCTCCGAGCATTCCTTGTTACACTGTACAGCAGAGGTGGGACCAAGTCACTGTTTTGCAAGTCTCAAGTAAGTCTCGAGTCTTTATCCTCAAGTCAGAGTCAAGTCTCAAGTCAAGACGGACAACCCTCAAGTCAGTCCCAAGTCCGAAACTGTGACTTTCAAGTCCTTTCAAGTCTTTTTTTTTAAAACAATGTTGCAGTTATATTTTAAATGTAAAAAATAGACCATGTGTCTACATTAAACTCATGTCAGAAATTCAATTAGAGCTATTCATGAATTGCTTTTGACTTTAAGTTGTTCCTACTAATCCTAAATAAATATTAACACTTAAACACTCATAGTTTTCAGACAATAAAAAAATATATAAAACTTATTTATTAAAACGCTTTTCTCAAAACTCTCTAATAAGCAATGTTTGGCATCCCTGTTAAGAATAACTGGCATTTGCAAATAAACAACAACTAATAATATAAGATCGAAGTATTTTATGTGATGTATTGACATAAATGACAGAAGAAAAAAAGGTCATGTATAGCAGGACTACTCAATTACACACTAAGG
>VURO01002661.1:10067-20176 GCA_015108175.1 Pelvicachromis taeniatus
ACCCACCAAAAAACACAAAAAACAACCACAAACAACAACAAAACAAAAAAAAAAAAACCAAAACCACAAAAAAAAAAAACAAACAAAAAAAAAAAAAAAAAAAAAAAAAAAAAAAAAAAAAAAAAAAACAAGAAATGTGTTCACAGGTTTGAATTTAAGTCATTAAAAATCTATTCTGAAGGTGTGACATAAGAAATCTTGTGAAGTGGGTCACACAATTAAAGTGAAGATGTTTAGGACTATTGGAAAAACACGATGCAAGCTACAGTTAAGGTCAGAGTCAACATGACTGTGTGTGAATATTCAATACATGTTGAGCAGATATTTTTCTGTATCTGTGCAGGTTTGAATTCTACATTTTGCATTGTACACAAATGTGAATGTGCATGAAAAGAAATATGTGCAAAGTCCATATCCCAGTGTGGCTGACCAATATAAAAGGTTACGTCCACAATTTATCTGGACAAGCAATGTCAGAGAGGAGTAGCAGAGATGGCTGTAGAGCTTATAAGGAGCTTGTGTAAGTCATTGTGCAGACAGGTCATCCGCATTTAACCTGTACATACCACGATGCATTTACATCCAACCAGCAGAGGGGAACAAAAAGGCTTTCCTAGAACCAAACCACAATTTGCCTCCCATTTTGCATGGTATGCAAATGTAAGAACATTGGAAAGGAAAGAAATAAAACTCTCAAAGATGGATGAAATAATATTAATATTAAAAAAAACATCTGTCTGCATGCACACACAAAAAAAAGCTTCTTTAACTATATGTTTTGTGAACATGGTATGTGTGCACCATCACCCTAGATGATAAGACCTGATTTTCTGAATGCCTCTTACTAGAGCAGCATCACCCAGAGACCCATCATCAGCACACAGGGGATTATTATAACAATAACAATCATTACAGCTGTGTTCTGCTCAACCAAAAAACAGTGATGGTGAGTCGTGGGACTGCAACCTTGGATAGCAAATCAGTTTTTAGACTCAATATTTATTTTATTTCCTCAGAACACCAAGGTGCATATTCAAATTGCAGGTTATGGCTATATCTAGCATCTATTACCACGTATCCCGTTTAGACTTGTGTTGAGTGAGATCACAGAGGATGTGCATCAGAACTAGTCAAGAAGGTAACTAGTTACACTTTATACATGTCTCTCTCAACCCTGAAACAGGAAAATCCTTAATTTCTTTTTATTTTATTTCGCTGGCACACAAAATTTGTCTTAAAATAAATAACACAAAATATTAGGAAAATAATCCCTCAACACTGCTCGAAAAACTCAAAAGTGTAAAACTGTCCTCTAGTGCTATCAATTTTTTTCCTTCATTGTCTATGTCAGTTGACACTCGCACTATATTGAAGTGTGGTCAGGTTTCCAGGACACACATAAAAAGCTCAGCTGACACCACCTACATACACACGCACCATCACTGGCAGTAAAAACTGTTGAGGGTACTGCAGCCTTTATGCAGCAGGTATCAGGTGAGATGTAGCCTCACAGTGCCAGTCGTATTACAACTCTACGACAATATGAAGGTCTGGCTGGTCAAAGCAGGTCAAACTCTTCTCAGACCTGATCTCAGATCAAATCAATTGCTTTATTAAGTCACGGCTTAAGTCTAACACACCCAGTGTTGCTCTTGTTAAAAGACCAAAATGTCAGATAAACAAGAACGCACAAACCAAATTGCCAACTGACCGTGCTTTGATCAGATGAGGAGGCTACAGAGGGCGTGGGGGAGTGATGGTGATTGCTATTTGTGGTGATGGTGCTGGCGTACGAGGTGTTGTTGTTTGTGCTGCGTTGCGGGGTGTTGCTGTAATCTGCTGGGGGTAGAACCATGGTCGCCTCGTCTGTTTCTGTGTCCTGGTGGTGGAGGTTAACCACACTTCTGCTGCGGTACGGGGCGACGGTCTCACTGTAGAGGAAGAGGAGGGCGGTAGAAGAGATGGTAAAAAGTCAAAGAAGTGAAGAAATTAAGTAGCCACATAATGAAACTCACCACAAGTGAGTCTCCAGGCATATGTGAGTATTGCATTTTCATTTTTAGGGGCTGTCTAAAGGACTGCTCCTTGGGTTTGGGTTACCAGATTATATGGTGACGTTAAACTTAGAGTTAAGAGATACAGATTGAATGTGGCCAATGGAAATTCCTCATACGGACAAACAAAAAGGGATGTGGATGTCTGTGTTCTGTCCCCAGGTTCTGGTTATAGTATAAATTTTCATTTTCCGGGAGTGGTGGTAGTAGTTGGCTGCCAGCCTCTCTGTGGGAGGTGCAGCACATTAAGATCTAATAAATTAATCCAACAGGGATTAGTCTCTTTGAAGAAAAAGCCTGGAGTCGACTCTGAACCTTTTCTCTCTCTCTTTCATCAGCAGCAAAATCTATTCATCAGCAAACAGCATCCTGTTTCCTGATATTTTGCTGGGCTTGTGTGAAAAGTATAATTTTTGATTAATTAAATAAAAGAAAGAAGAATAAAAGGGGCTCCACAGGACTGATTTGATCACAAATTACTTAATAAATGTTTCATAGCCTCTGATAAAATTTAAGTCAGGAACAACACAAGCATTGTTGAAAAAACAAAAAAACAGAAATAAAAAAGAAGACAGAATGCTTAACAGTAGGAATCAAAGGTTAAGGGATGGAAGAATCCTCATAGGACTGTAAAGAGTATCACTTCAAGAGGGCCAACTAGAGGAAATACTGCCAACAATACAGCTGGCTGCATTATGAGACCTGCAGGTCTGTGTATATTAGCTGGAATGTGGTGTCTGCTTACCTGTTGTTATTCACGAGTGTCTCAGTGAAAGCACGGCAGTAAGATGAAGGGAACCAGCCCCTCCTAAAAGAAAGAAACATAGCAGGCAACTTAGAGAAGTTTGCATCAGCGGTCGTTATCAGCTCAGCTGAAGGACCCTCCAAGTGACTGGTGAAGAGTCTGCCTGCACTGCCTTCTTTTGAGGGGCTCTCTCCATGGATTAGATGGATTTACTGTTGCATACACAGTCTGAATGTATGCCTAAGGCGACCATGCCGGCAACCAGGTTGATTCTGTCATTTGCTATTTGCAAAGAGGGAGAGCATTAAAGTGTACCACTTCAATCACAGTTTTGGTTTATTTTGAAGGATTTCACCTTTGACAACAAAGATTTCAGGCTGAGAGAGGTTATTTTCCATCAAAGGAAACCAATGACGTGAATGAAGAAAAGATCTTGTGGACAAAATCTTCTATTGAACCCGTCGAGGTGCAACATAATAGAGTTTGTGCGGAAAGAATTTGATCTTTTCACTGATTTAATAAATGAGTCACAACTGAGCCAGAATTTCAGAGACCTGTGAGGTTTCAGTGGCAACAGTTTGAGCCAGACGTCTAAATGAAACCTGACTCCAAAAAACATAATCAAAGTCTAATAAATCCATTATTGTAAAATTAATTTATAAACGGCATGCTAAAAATTTCTCACCTTAATGAAATAAATATATTATTTCAGTTCCAAAACATATTTGGATTTAAAAAAACAAAAAAAACAAAAAGGTAGCAGCTTCTCCCTATCACAAGTTCAGACCAAGGACTCCCTGTCATTGTACTATTATGCTAAAAGATTGCTCCTAATCAGTATTTGGTCAATCTGCCCCTCCCTCTGTGTGGATGAATGTTAATATTTGCACTAATATGAAGGATAAGTATTTCCTCACTGTACCTGCAATGAAAAAAAAAATAAAGGAGTCAGGACCTACTGGAAAATGCATTTCACCCAGTAACATTGAATAACTGTTTTTGTTTATTTTAAGGGAAAGTTTCCACTTATTTCAAGCACAACTGTTACGGTTAGCCGCTGAGACTACTTGATTTCAGTCAAGGACAGCTTACAAGTACCGATTGCCAAGAGTATACACTTTCCCCTACTGGCTGTTCCTGGAAAAGAAAGCTCAACTCTAATGATTGTGACTAGATAATAAGACAGTGGACACAATTTATTTAGGAATCATGCCAATAAAATGCACATACAGAAGTCAGGCGGCTCTATTACCAGTAGATTCTTCACTCCCTGGAATTAAATTTTATCTCAGTCCTACTGGAATTCAATCTCTCAGTCCATCAATAGATTCCATATCTGAAACAGTCTTGGTGAGTTGCTGGGATACAGTATCAAAGCTAATATGAGACAAAGGCAGAAGCCCAGCGAGAGAACCAAAAGCATCAAAGCCGAACCTCCTGTGGAACATGAAGCCCATCCTGTCTGATGCTGTGCTGTGATAAACATGACGATATACACTTTTTAAGCCTTTAGGCGTTTCAGCTCGCCCCACCTGCAGCAGCGAGGCATCAAGACTAAAGTTTTACTGTGTGTGAGCCTCATTTTTGAAAGGTACTCAAATATGATTCTTTTTTGCCCTTGATCAATCTTTCTGGGTATATTTGTAATGTAATTTCCCTTGATAGCAATAAAGATCAATCCTGATGAAAGATTAAAATTCAAAAACACACTTTCAAGGTCTTCAGATCAAATCCTTGTCTAAAAAGTCAGGCACAAGAGACCTGGGCAGAGTGGACTTGGTTGGTGCCTATCTGTGTGGGGGAGCAGGTGGTACTTCTGAACTTCTCCCTCCACCTCACTCCAGACTGCTATCGTACATCCCACCCTCAGGCCATATTTTGCTTTGATTTCCTTATCAGTGACTTTTCCAGCACAGGCAGCACTTGACAGGCCTGGAGCTGTGTGTGCTCATACATGGTCAGCCTAGCAATCAGGCGAGGGACCATCTGGCCAGTTAAGACAGTGAATTCCACCTCCTATTAATCACCTGATTCTTAGGAGGACAGGGAAAAACAGCATGAATTTTTGACAGAGGCAGGAGGAAGAAGTTAGTGATGATGTAGAGTTCTCGTTACGATTTAAAGACATGTAATGCCAGCTGACTTCCATCTCAACAGTAACTGCATGTATCACAAATCTAATCGTGCTCCTATGGACAGTACAGTGTGTTCACAAGCCTTCCCCCATATCGGTGACTATAATTTTTCATATCACATATCTGTTCTGTACAAATTCATCACACGTAGTTAGACTCACTTTCCATTCTTCTCCATTTCACCATACATCCATCCGTCTCTCTCGTCAGGGATGAGCAGGACAATGACGTCTCCCTCATCAAAGCTCAGCAGTGTGTTATTGTTGCCCGCAGTATGGGGAAAGATGGTGCGCACACGTGGTCTCTTCACCATATTGTTGAGCCCTGTGGCGACAGACACAGACCTGGCGAGATTGCTGTCCTCGCCGTGCCCGTGGTCTGGGAAAGAGGACGGAAGTTCAGAAAGAAAAGAACCAGAAAGCGATGTTAACATAAGACACAATTAAGAATATAAAGCCTTGCTAACATGGTCACAGTAGCTGCTATGGTTACTGACCTTATCTAATAATACTCAACAAAAAGTGCAGCTGAAAATAATGAAATTCCAATTACAGCTGATGGATTTAGACATAAACTAATGTACAAGATAAACTTAAAGCATGACTTGATAGATAAAAACTAACTGTGACAGCAAATGTCTCGAACAGATTAGCTGTTTACATATTTTACTCTGAACAACAAATATCAACCTCATGGTCATAATTCAGGAGAAGTAAAAGGGCTGACAAAGTCAGTAGGATTGTTTCTCTGGGAACCCGGCACATAAAGTCATAACAAATTATCCAGTGGTTGTTGAGGTAATTCAGTGCCGGGGCAAGAGACATCACATATATTTCATGCAGTTCATCATGGAATAAAATTTTCTAACGCTGAGAAGCAAATGTCATCGTTCCATACAGGATAAAGGAGACACATGTTTAGGGAACAAACAGATGGTTCTTGAACAAACAGATTACACCTCCAAAAACCATCTGTTTGGAAAGCACAAACTTGAGGCCACAACAGCACTGAGCAAAGTGCTAAATGAAAACCATTGTCATACCTGCACTGTTGCTTGAAGGAGTGCTTACAGTGGTGGGGTTGTCGTCCTGATTGAACATATTAGCCAGACGGCTGGGCTCAGCTTTCTTAGGTGGTGCCGGGGGAGTAGATATGTTCTGCCACAGTGCAATAAATGAGAACGTTAGCGATATGGTGGCTGTATTTGTGAAACCAGTATGTTTCTTTTCTCCCTTTTATTAAAAAAAACAAACAAAAAAAATAAAAAAAATAAAAAAGAATTTCTGTCAAAAACACACAGGCAGCAGCAGCAGCAGCCTCAGTAACAGCCATACAAATGCCCAAGAATTACTACCCCAAGCAGTTAGAAAATGTCAGATCTAACACACAAATGTTTATCATCCAACTACTCCACCAAGGCAAAAGTCGAGGTCTGCGATTACTCCTCATTATTATACTTTTTTTTTTTTTTAAAGCAAGATTACATAAGTTGTCAAGCTTCCATGAAACCAGGTGGAAAGGTGAAGCATAGGCAGATGAAGAACCCATTAAACTCTGTGGCTAATCTGGATCATATTCATTAAAATTGCGAAAACTGTCCTTGGAAGATACACAGAGTATCCTTATAATTTAGTCTGAGCATAGAAAGACAAATATGATCAAATATTCAGTGTCAGCACAGTAGCCTCAGTATATAAGGCACTTCTATAACCTCGATCATCCTACACCCTGGGAGCCCCGTCACTAAGCATGGCATATTCACTGCAGAGGCTACCTAACAGAAATATGATTTATCAAAAAAAAAATTATTTTTTGGGGGGGGGTTTGTTTTTTTCTGTTACTTTTCCCCTTTGGCGAAAATACTAAAAACAAACAAACAAAACAACTTTGCACTTAATGGGTTAAATATTGTCACGATTGGTAAGTAGACCCACAAAGTGAGAAATAGTCTCTCTGAGGTAAATCTTGATGCATGCTCAGTCATCCAGGTAAGTCAATCCCAAAAAGGTTGATTCTGTTCATCTGGATGTAGCGTTTTCAGTGGGAGAAACGTTTCGCCACTCATCAGAGTGACTTCTTCAGTCTCAGCTGACTGCAGGTTTCCCCAACCTTATAAACAGTACATTTGCACAATGACTGAAACTAGCACCACTTAATAAACAATGCGGTGAGGTCAGTTCCTTCATCATTAATATGCAAATTCTCATGACCATTGATCATCAACCATTGATCAACAACCACTGATCAAAGCCCATTGATCAATGGGCTTTGGGTCTCTGTGAGGTAAGTTTCCATTACGTAGTAATGATATTTTATCTAAAAAGTACTAAAAATGCTATAGTATGAAAGACAGCAAAACATGTAGCACAAGAACAAGTCTTAGATTGTCACTTTGATCATACCATACTGTGTCGTGACGGGGACGGAGAGGGCAGTGGTGTGATTGGAACCGACTTGCGCAGCCCTTCAATCATTGACAAAACACTCTCGGGCATATTGGTGGCATCTTTGCACTGGTCCTGCCAGGTGCTCAGCTTTTCCGACAGTATGTCTCTGGCCTATCCAGCAGTCGTGGAAATAAGAAAAGATATTAAAAGAAATCATGAGTAATCAGTAGAAGGAGTGCAACATTTCTATCACTATGGCAACGTGATACATGGAGGCTCTAGAGATTGTGGGTTTCAGAATAAATTCTTCTGGTGAACCTTGCAAAATAACACGACTACAGTTTGATTGATTCCAACATAATAAGAGCAGGACTTGGTCTACCTTGTCATGGAAGGAAGCAAACTGATAGGACAACATGCAGTGTTTGTCCACAAGAAAGCAGAAGCGTCTCTTCTCCTCCAGCAGAGCCTCCTTACACCCATCAGCGACGAACAACTGCATGTCCATCTGTCGGCTTGACAACGTTTCTAGACACTGCAAACATGCATGCAAGTGGACATTAAAAACCATAGACAACATTCAAATTGTTTTGCATACAAATGCACATCTATGCATACACAAGTGAAAAGATGATAAGCTTTGAACAGATCAGATTCAGCAGGTCTGAACTGTGTTGTGCCTTCCAAACAACCACTTTGAATAGATCAAGGTCTTATCTTGCCATGCACATGGTTTATAGCCATTGTTGAGCCAAAAAGAAAAAACCCAACAAGGGCAAAATGTATAAAAAGAGCAGGGTTCCTTTGTCAATATTCTAATCAGTGTTGTGCAGAGGACAAGTATTATTAGTTTAGATCTTATTTTATTGACAGTCTGTGCTGTATCTGATGTTTAATGAAAGGGCAGAACAGTAGGGAGGGCTGCATTATCTAAACTGACAGTCTGGGATCATAAAAATTGACTTTTTTATGATCCCAGACTGTCAGTGTAGATAATGCAGAGCTACTGAAAGGATTTAATGCGTCCATGTGTATGTATGTGGGATCCATGCAAATGGCCCAAATATTCAAAATATTCAGTTTCACTTTAGTTACTCTAGCAAATGCAGATATAATTGAAATCATATGAAATGAATGGTGTTAGAACAACAATCTAAATGAAACGGCTTCTTTTAATATCGCTTTTGTTTCCTGACTTCTTCATGCTCCTAAATTTCTCTCTTTTTGGGGGGGTAAAATTTGTGGGAGCCATTTCTCATCCAACTGACTGGAAGTGTCACACCTCTAACGGTTGTTAATGCATCGCACACACCCTCTCTATTCAGCTCTAACAGCTCTGTCCTTGGTTGATAAATCCTCAAATGGCTGAAGGCTTTATTTACCACAAACCTGTGCTGGGTAAAGTGCATTTCTAATCCATGTTATTCACAAAAACCTTCTGCACATGGAAAAGTGGTCACTATTTGGTAGCACCGTATCAGTAAGTTAAAATGCACAATAACGTGACCTCAAAATTAAAAACCAACAATACTGCTTATTAGATCACACACACACAAAAAGCAAATAAACAGTTTCTTCTGTTTATCTAGACCATGAATATTGAATAGGGTAATATTGGTTTCCCCTTTCCAAACAGTTGCCGGTCTTCCCGACCAAATGAAAGCCTTCCTGTTTATTTATGCTTTCGTGTCCGGCACAAACTTATCTATTTAGATCTGTTGATTTCCTGCATCGATATGGGAAATTCTGATAACAGGCTTACCTTTGTGTCTGTATTTCAACAAACAATCATATACAAATTTTAGAAGCAAATACACACACCTACACAAATAAGGGCAGAAATAAAACTCTTAATAAAACTGTTCATGTTAATGACCAGTTGTTCACTTGTCATTTTTCTGTGCCTCAGTTTTGTTTCAATCAAACCCTGTGAGGGCCCATTTTAATGCAGCTGCGCAAGCTTTTAATCTTTTATTGTCATAACAAAGGACATAATAAAATATAATGAAGCTCAGCTAGAAAACTGTTGTAAGAGAGAACACAGAAACACAAATGCATCAACTGACTTGTTGCTGATGTTATTCTTTAGTACATTTTGTGGATTTGTGGAAAGCACTTTTATATATTTCTACAGTACAGGCAGATTATACAAATTACAAATCTGCAGTTTAAAAAAAAAAGTAAATATTTTCACAGGTATTTGCAGTGAGGTATTTTTGCGGTTTTTTGACATGTGTTTCACGTGCATGTCAGAAAAACCACAATGTAGAAGGTTACTGAACCTGCACAGTCTTTTCTAGGTGAGAAAAATATGGACCTGCATGATCCATAACACTGATTACCACTGCAAAACAAACAACAAAAACAAAACAACAACAAAAAAAGCAGAAACACTAAATTCAGTTAGATGAAGTATTAATAACTCCACCACTGCCCTTGAAACTTTAACAAACATTTTGTTTCTTTTGCTAAATTTCTGTTTAGTTTCATACTAAAAATACAATCTGAACTGAAAGGACTTAAGGGCAGCACAGAGAAAGAAAAAGAGAGCGTGAATATTGTTCCACAACTGTGGCAGTGGGTGGCAGAATTTCTACTAATAAGTGGATGAGGGGAAAAAAAAGAGAAGGGGAGTGTAAAATACAGTTTCGACACACACACACACACACCCTCTTAATCACTTTACATCTGTCAACACCACAGTCACCCTGTTGCTATGGACAACCTATGTTTATCCTGAGAACTACAAGTTGAGGGAGGTAAGAGTACTGCAAAGGATCGCAACAGA
>VURO01002666.1:0-15873 GCA_015108175.1 Pelvicachromis taeniatus
TCCGGACTATAAGCCGCTACTTTTTGCACAAGCTTTGAACCCTGCGGCTTATTGTCTGGTGCGGCGTTTCTAAGGCTTTTTCAGGATTTTTGTGACATCGTAAGAGGATTTGTTTTGGTTTGTTCCGCCATTTTGCCTGGCGGAAAGGCATGTGATCAGACACGGAAAAGAGTGATATGTTGGTCACATGTCCGTCCGCCAGCCAAAGTAGTGCCGTACGAATTAGCGCGAAAAAGAGACTAGATTAGCAAGCTGGCTCTGGCTGGCCCTGTACCCATATCTGCAGCTGGTCTCCAAGGTGAACAGCCTCTGGCATGTTAGAACAAGGCAGCTAAGGGAAGTCGGCAAGTCAGAGCCATAACTTCAGGATAAGGATTGGCTCTAAGGACTGGGTCGGGCGGGCGGCGGTGCGCGGCCCACTTTGCCGGGCTCTTCCGAGGCTGGTGGAGCAGTCGCTCCGTTGCCCTCCCCCCGCAAGGCGGACCGTGCACCGCCGCTGCTAGCAACTAGCCCGCCCGGGGAAAACGTTAAAATGACGGACCAGCTGCAGACGTGTCAAGCTACAAATAAAGGGCTAATAGCAAACATGTATTTTGTGAATACAGTATTATATGAATCACGTAACTAAAACAAACATTAACATGCATCTTTAATGCATGTGTTTGATTCAATTCCCATTCTTTTTAATATATCCATAGTGTTTTATTCAACTTGTTGTGCTTTTGCAGTGTTTTTCTGTTTGCTGGTGTTTTCTTTTAATTGGCAGTGCATTTTATCTCTCACGGCCACTATAAAAAGAATAAATCCAAATTAAGTGAAATGTAAATTTTCAGACAACACAAAAATATTTAGAAACCAGATTCGGCCTTTGCGTTACACGAAGTTAATTATTTTGCTAGCTGTAAATCCTGGGTGACCCAAATATACATTTGGAATGCAGCCAAATTTGAAAATCACATTCTTTATATTTTTCTTTGTTAATAAGAAACGATGATCATATAGTATGAATACTATGAATGTATACACGCCTCTATTTTAACAAAACGTACAGCCTACAGCCTTGCTAACATCATTATGTGATCATAATGCTAATGCTGATCCACAGCATGATGGCCGGTTTCATTTCACGCATTAGGCTGCTCATGTCAAGCCTCCTAATAAACACGAATACGCACAAATTATAGTTGTGGCTGACAGGAATGTCCTTACTTTTATAGATTCAAGCCAAACTGTGCTAGCGTAGCATGGCTATAAGCAACAAAGCAACATCAACAAAAACCCTTTTTATTTTAATTATTTTACTTTATTTTAATTTTAGTTCCTCTTTAGGTAAACAAAAAAAAAGTAATATTCTGTAGTATTGATAATTGTAACGGCAGATAAAGCATAGCTGTTTCAAGTGCCATTCCTTTCTTTCACCATAGGACTGGGGCTGGCCTTCAACCTGCAGCCAGCATTGACTATGATAGGGAAATACTTCTTTAAGAAGCGTCCGATTGCTAACGGGCTGGCAATGGCAGGCAGTCCGGTCTTCCTCAGCACCCTGGCTCCTCTAAACCAGTATCTCTACAATCAGTTTGGCTGGAGAGGGAGCTTCCTCATCTTGGGTGGCCTGCTGCTGAATTGCTGTGTGGCAGGTTCACTCATGAGGCCTTTAGGGCCTCCGCCTGGCAAGGTCAAGAAGGATGAAGAGCTGGCCGTCACGACAAAAGAGAAGCGCAGTCTCTGGCAAATAGTTAACAAGTATCTGGACTTATCCCTGTTCAAGCATCGCGGCTTTCTCATTTACCTGTCAGGCAATGTCATTATGTTCATTGGCTTCTTTGCACCTATTGTTTTCCTTGCTGCCTATGCAAAGGACATGGGTGTAGATGAGTACTCTGCTGCCTTCCTCCTCTCGATCCTGGCTTTTGTTGACATGGTTGCCAGACCTTCCATGGGGCTACTGGCCAACTCACGCTGGATCAGACCCAAGATCCAGTACTTCTTCAGCTTTGCTGTGCTGTATAATGGAGTATGCCATATCCTCTGTCCACTGGTTGAAAGCTACACAGGTTTGGTGGTGTACTCAATATTCTTCGGCTTTGCCTTCGGTATGGTCAGCTCAGTGCTTTTTGAGACCTTGATGGACCTGGTTGGAGCTCAAAGGTTCTCCAGTGCTGTTGGACTGACTACCATTGTGGAGTGCTGCCCAGTTCTCATTGGGCCACCATTAGCAGGTACAGTCTTTCAGTTTCTGAGCATATTTCATTCCTTTATCTGTTTCCGTTCAATTTAATGCTGTTATGAAGAAAGAATGATAGCATCTATTTGCAGTCAGTAGATCCTGAACTACTGCAGCTGCTGATAGGATTTGAAACTGATACCAGTCTCCACAAGTTAACCAACTGATTTGCTGTTTCTGTTTGCTGTTTAGTTTACCTCAATTTTTCATATGATACTCTGAAATGTGTATTATTTCTATATTTTATCTCTTCATATTTTCTGTTGTTTTGCAGGGAAACTGGTCGATATCACAAAAAATTATAAGTATATGTATTTTAGCTGTGGCGCTATTGTGATTCTGGCCAGTATTTGGCTCTTCATCGGAAACTTCATTAACTACAGACTCTTAGATCGTGAGCGCAAACGTGCAGAAATGTACAAACGGACTGAGACAGAAGATCCAGACCAAGCTCGGGATCAAAAGGACGCTGACGGCGAAGCCGACGAAAGTCAGAAAGACGAGCAACCTATGCAGCGGGAAACCAACATCTAGATTGTACTACTCTGCCAACACCTCACTGTCACTTCTGCAGCAATCTTGCCACACCCTCCACTACGATCAGACTGAGCTCCGAGCCAAGAGGTGCCTCCCGGTGTCCCGCCAGGCTCTATCTGGGGTCCTCTACTTCTCTAAAGCCAAAGCAACCGCAGTGTTGTGGGAGGCTGTGAGGGAGAAAATGTCAAAACGTAAAGTGTAACATACTGTTTGCATGTGAAGAGGCTAAAAGTCCAAATGTTTGTGGAATGTTTGTGATACTACTAACTGTATTTTCTTTTTTTCCAACATTGAGCTTGTTTCAGAAATACTATAAACTGCAGCATGTGGAGAAACACTCACATGACACATGTGTCTGTTTGAGTCAATACAAGGGAATATTGTTTCTGTCCTATAAAACCAGGACAAGTGGGAGCAATTGTAGCAAAATTCAAAAAATTGGTGGATAATTTCGAACCCTTCATCTAAAAATGATCTGCTGCTATTTATTAACATAATAATAATACTGACACTGTTTGTTTTACAAAGATTTTTATGTGTGACCCAGCAAAAAATATCATTGTGTTCTTCCTGCTGCGTCTTCTGATGTGACCTGAATGCATCATAATTCCAACCGCACCAGCAGCCACATGTTCAAGATAAATAAGCCTCCTTAACAACATAACTGGTAATTAAGGTATTTTTTTTTCTTTTTTGGGGGGGTGGGGGGTCAAAGACATTTCCGTCACTTAAACCAGTGTCCGTTACTTGTGATGTCTTGACCACAGACTGCTGATAAAAGATGGACATAACTTCTGAGTCATAAACGTGAAGCTAGTATGGAAGTGCCTTAAATATGCATTCCTTTTAATGGCCACTGGGGGTGCAAACAGTAGTCCAGTTTTTGGAAAGTCAACTCAAAAAATACTTTTGTGATTAGCTTATATGCTTCAAAGGCTTATTTAAAACAGCATCACATTAACTTTGTAAATTATTGAACACATTAGACTGAAAACAATTGTATCCTTTTGGGCGTGCTTTGTGACTGACAAATTGTTACATTGCAGGAGCCTTGTTCTCTGTGGGAACCCGTCCTTGGTCGTTTCAAAACACGAAGGTAGCGATAAAAAACATGCTTAGCTCGAGGCTTCGCATTGGGACTTCACAAAGTGATGCTTAATGCCATGGTGGTTAACTCCATCCTTTATATACAGTCTGTTCTTGAAGTTCATTTCAACTCTGGCTTCAGCCAACGAGTAATTTTGCTTCTGTCACTGCATTTTTCACAGTTTTCAGCATCTGGGTTGTTTGAGGTTCTGCACCCATATTGGACAAGCTAAATGGAGGGTGCTAAATTGTTAGTGCAAATAGCTTACCAGAAAAAGCAGATGAATGAATAGTAATGAACACACCCATTCTACAAGTATCAACATTTAAATTCAAAGTTGTCACGAACGGGACGGTTCCTAATTGCACTGTGCTTTATACGGCAGCTGGGTACCCTAAAATTCCAACTTCCATAAATAAGGCACAGATGTGTTCACAGCTGGCGCCCGTGCATTATGCGGTCCATCCGAGAACTTAACATTATGCAGTAAAACCTGCGAAAATGTCCAAGCTCCCATCAGGTCATGAAATGCTACGTCAAATGTCTTGGGCTCCATATTCCTATACTCACATATACCGTGTGCCGCACTAAAAGAGAAATGGCCACGCTTCATTCCACACTTCATTATGAAATTGCTGCAATTCAGTGAATTTAATTATGGTTGAATGTAATTTCCTCTGTGGGCCTTAAGAAGGTATTAATGACCAAAAACCATTGATTAACAGTGTTTTTCTACATATGAAGCCCATAAGCAATATGCTCATATTGTAACACAGCTATACAGGGAAACATATTTATAGTGACCATTGCCACTCCATACTGTGATGCATTGCCTTAAATCTAGTGCAATCAGTGAAGGGGCGATGCCCAGTGAAAACTTGATGAATCTTTGTGTTAAACGTGGTCCACTTCTTTGGTTTGATTCACTTTAAAACTCACGAGAAATCAGTGTAACCCGCTCCGTTTGTCTCCTAACACGTGTATACTGAGTATTAAAGCTTTAAGTACTTGTATTCTATACGCTGTAGTCATTAACACACTAATTCACTAACAACATGTGCACCAGTATGTTAGGAAATAAAGGAATATGTCATTCATTTACAAATGGTAATCATGTCCGAGTGTGTCGTGTTCACTCAGATATTGTGGCTGTATGGTCGTTCTAAACGTCGGTGTTGTTCAGTATGATATCCATTCCATGTGTATATTTGTAAATGTCACCCCTGATGTGCTGCTGATCAGTTTTTGTCTGAAAACCTGGAGCTCAAACTGACCAAATGATATCCTGCCACAGATGAGAAAGCCAAACATACACACCGGGTCTTTTTTTTCCTTTATAAATAGCGGGATGTGTATTCAGAATTCGGGAATCCTAATATCAAGCTGTGTATCAGTGGATCAACCATATCTTGTTTTTACCTAAGACTCCTGATAATAGTGAGAAGTACTGTGATGTCCTCTGCAGGTGGGTTTCTGCTGTTTTGGTTGTCGCTGTGAACTCTGGTGTGGGTATCGACCACTGCTGTGTTCTTTGTTTGTTTGTTTTGTTTCATGCAAATAAGGTTGTTCAGTTTCTTTGAGCTCTTTTTTTGTCCTGGACTTGATCTCGCATATATTTCCCTTTAAGTATCTGAATCTCCTATTATGGCCATTTGTCAGTCTCCAGAAACACACTTTAGTTCATCAGCATTTCATTCCACTATCACACAGTATTTCTACTGTCATGCCTGCACCCTCCTAAATTTAAAGTGACTGTTACTTTATTACTTTGTTGCACTTAATTAGTGGAAAGAGGTTCACTGTGAATGCTGCAAAATCACTTTCTATCAAAGAACACTGCCCCCTGCTGGTTTCAAGTAAAGAAAGCCAGGTTGTTGAAATAGATTTTAATTTATAATTTCAAAAACTATTTGTTTCTTCATGGGATAAAAGCATGAGCATTTTCTCCTTGTTTCTTTTCTAAACTATTTTCTTGGTATTTATAGGTTGAATTATACACACAGGACAAAGCAAAATCTTGTAATGAAAATAAGGAGTATAAATTAATTTAATTCCTATTTTTTTCCAATGCCCAATTTTCCCGTAATTAAACTTTAGTGTCAATCCTACTGCAGATGCGGTATGGATTAAAAAAAAAAAATCGTACCATCAAACTGAATGTGTGGTAAAGTAAATGACATGCTTGGACTATTTTGTGTATTTGTTTAATTCTGTTTATTCCAAGAACTAACTAACTTATAGCCTTATCAATTATAAGGTGTAGCATCTCAAAGATTGTGTTTGTTTTCTTTTTGTGTGTCTATTTAGAACGAACACATTCGTTTTGAGGTTTGCTTCAGCAGAGAGATTACGTTTAGGTGAATAAAAATGACTCCTCCCCCTCTGGCATTATTTTTGTAAACACAGTTAACTGTTAAGCAGCTTAATTTATTATCCAGGTGTGTGGAGTCAGTGTACAGAGAGGAAGAGATGTCACGTCACTGTAAGATATATGCCAAACTGGACTAACACTCTGAGCCTAGATTAGAGCTTTTCATTCATATACTAAATAATATAAAACAAATTGTGAATGTTAACTATAATGATCTGTTTTATCTTTGAGTTATGTGCTCTGGGCCTGAATGTATTACATTTAAATAAAATTGTTTTATTTTATTTGAGAATTTGGGGAATTAGAGGTTTATTCTCAATTCAATGTCCTTTGTGTGCTTTCCAAATTACCTTACAAAAAAAAAAACACAAGCAAACAAAATTCCAGTTTGCAGACGGAAACTTCCCACACGTGTGTCACACTGCTTCATGTTGATGTGGACATCAGTATGTATCACTGCTGATTGTATAGAAGGTCATTTGCTTCTGGGAGGATGAGGAATTGTAAGCTAACTGTGCCTTATTGTTTTAAACTGACCGTTATAGACATGGACAAAAGCGCAACTTCTGCCCTTGCTTATGTTTTGTGTATGTTTACGCATCACTGCAGTCTTTTTCCTTTAAATGATCAACTTGTGTAGCTGAAAGGAAAAAGAAATTCACTGCATATTTAAACCACACATGAACAAATACGCCGATGATGTGAGAATGTGTACGCACTGAACCTGTCCAAGTATTTTTGTCATTTGTCTGACAGTACTCGCTATGTATTGTGTTTTTGGAGCTTTATACACATAGTCACACATCCAGATATTTCTGTGTATTTGTGCGTGTGGTGTGTTTGGACCTTCACACTGTATTTTGTCTCAGCAGGTCTCAGTGTCTTTCATCCTTTGAGCACCAGATTTAACATGCGCTTTCTCATCAGGGCAACTGTACAGCATTAACCTTTTTCAGATTGCGTCAGTTTTTCCCACTACCTCTGCAACTGTCACGTCAGAGTGGGGAAAAGAACCACACGGGTATAGAAAATTAAATAATGTTTTTGTAACTAATATAAAGATACCAGAAATCACATTAGCTAAATAAACTATGTATGTATTCAAAGAAACGGATGTCCCTGACTTTGTTTTTGATTTTGTGGTTTGGCTGATAGCTAATGAAAGTTAAACCAGGACACAGACAGATATGAAGGTGGACATACTGTAGCCTCCATGTGAGGTTTTTAGGAGTATTTCAACCTGTTTTCTATCTAATGGCCAACAGGAGGTGACTCCTCTAGTGTCAGAAAGAAGGCCAGTTGGTCTAGAAAATAGTTACCTTTCTTTCCACATGACTTATTTAGCCCTTTTGTAAGCAAATGCAAAGACATTGTTTGATCACAAAGCTATAGATCTGTAGATATATGAAGTCTGTTGAAAGGGAGTGAATGCTGACCCCAGCCAAGCAGCTGAATCTTGGTATTCAACAGGTGACAAAAGCAGGAATGAGCATTATAGACTCCATTTCTACCTGTAGCTGTTGATACAGTAGTTGTGTTTCCTCTTCGTTGGAATCACCTTTTATGTTGACTTTGTGTTACACTTAAGGACTGTGTGTGCCCTGATTAGGGTAGGAATTATCAGTGATTGGGACTGTAACCATATTATACTAGGGCTGGGCAAAACGATTATTTTCCGAATTGATTAATCTAGTGATTAATTTTTCGATGCATCGATGAATCTAATGATATATGTTACTGCTAAGCAGCTTAAATTAGTTTTGCATTTACGGAGGTTGGGTGTTTATCTCTGAGTGTGTGTCTACGTGGGGGGTGTCTGGATGAATTAAAGGGTAAAAACCAGCGTTAGTAACAAAGTTGAAAACTTACGGTCGTTTTATGATCGGCCATTTCCACCTTACAAAGCCGGCAAAGACTGAATCACTTCCTGTTCGGTTAAAATATCCCCATACTGTAGAACTGCGTGTTCGGGGGGCGTGGTTTAAGTTGACATGTTACCGCTACTCGCTGCCGCCATGTGTTTTTTTTTAAAGTCGCATCGACGCAAATGTTTTATGTCGACATATTTTACGCGTCGACGTAATCGATTACGTCGACGCGTTGTCCCAGCCCTATATTATACCGTTAATTTGGCAATATTAACGGTATGATATACAAAATATGTGATTTTGTATCTCAGTTCATTTTGCGGGATAACATAAAAGTAATGTAATGTGTAGTTTAAGGAACTGTCTATAGGAAGCAAATAAGCAACATAACCTGGAACTTTTTAAATCAGCGTGTCAGTGACATAGTAACATAGTAACACATTTGCCTCATGATCCAAACCAGTTCATAGGTTAGTCCCCGTAAAACAACACGTGTGGCATTTACAGTAGGTGAAGACATGTTAGGTAATCATTATATGCACATTTAATGAAATTCTTTCCAATACTGCAGGAGGACTAATGATTCTCATGACTTGTGGAAGGATGTAATTTATTACTTTTTGTTAAGTAAAACTCTAAACACTGTTCAGCACGTACAGAACATGGCATTAATGTTCATCGCAGCTGGTGGTTGCAAAAATCAAAAAACTGGAAAAAGCTCCGTAGAGCTTAACAGGGTGGCTCTGGACACATGAACATGTTGATAATTATGTAAAAAATATCAATTAGTGCATCTTTAATTTGTTAAGTGCCACTGAAGATGCTTTTAAAAGTGTTATAGTATATGTTCTTCTTTGACAATAACACAGATGTACACTACCAGTCAAACGTTTGGACGCACTTTTTCATTTATTGTTTTTCCTTTATTTTTACCACTTTCTACATTGTCGATACAAACTGAAGACATCAAATATAATAAGCAACTTATATGCAATTATGTAGCAAAGAAAAAATTAATAAATAACTCTAAATGTGTCTTATATTTTATATTCCTCATAGTAGCCACCTTTTGCTTTGTTGACAGCGCTGCAAACCCCTGGCCTTTTCCAATGAGCATCATGATGGTTTCACTACACAGGTGGGCCTTGTTAGGGATCATTTGTGGAATTTTTTGCCTTCTTAATGGGCTGGGACCATGAACTGCTAGAATTCATATTATGGCAAGAAGCAATCAGCTAAGTAAAGAGAAAACACAGCCCACCGAAGGTCAGTCAGTCCAGAAAATTGCTAAAACTTTGAATGTGTCCCTAAGTGCAGTCGCAGAAACCATCAAGCGCTACGATGAAACTGGCTCACATGAGGACCGCCCCAGGAAAGAAGACCAAGAGTCACCTCTGCTGCTGAGGATAAATTCATCCGAGTCACCAGCCTCAGAAATCCCAAGTGAACAGCTCCTCAGATTAGAGCCCAGATAAATGCCACACAGAGCTCCAGCAGCAGACACATCTCCACATCAGCTGTTCAGAAGAGACCGTGTGAATCAGGCCTTTATGGTCAAACAGCTGCTGAGAAACCACGACTAAGAAAAAGCAACAAGAAGAAGAAACACAAAGAATGGGATCTTTGGTTCCACTCACTGTGTCTTGGTGCGATGCAGAAAAGGTGAAGGGATGGTCCCTACATGCATGGTTCCCACCATGAAGCATGGAGGAAACTGGGTTATTAAATATAGAGTAAAAGACACCAACAATCCAAAATCTATATTGTTTAAGTAAATAAAGCAGTTATTAATTTTAAAACTACTAATAATAGTAATAATCCACCAGACTCTATATCATTAAAAATATGATCAGTGGTCTCATTAGTCTGACACCCAACTTTCAAATCTTAAAAGTTTTTCAAATATCAAATTTCCTGCTGACACAGAGGCAGACAAACAAACCACCAAATGAAAACAGAACCTCCAAGGTGGAGGCAATAACGCTTCAGCAAGTCAGCAGAATGAATAATATCTCAGTGTGTCTTTCCGTTAACAGTCAGCACATAAAATCACCTGGACGGGACCGACAACTCTCACTGCACTCAAAGTGCAGCTCCTCCTGCATCAAACTCAATAAACTCACTAATAGTCACGCATCGTTCTCACATTAATTCTGTTTAATGGTGACCAATGAAAAGTCACACTTGAGAAATGGCCCCCCCCCCTCCTCTCACCCACTCCACATGGCCCGCACCCCACTGTCTCTCATTAGTATGCAATGCATCAGCGAGGCTGTGCGTGCCGATGATGGCTGAAGACCCTCAGGCAGAGTTTCAGGCTAGATTTTAATGGGGCGGTGAGGGTCACCAAGCAAAGAGAGAACAATACGCCTCTCCAGTTCCCTGTGATCGCCTTTTCAGCAGGATGGGGCACCCCAGGGGGAAGGACCTGTTGGGGCTTGAATGCAGAAGAAGCTGACCTTCAAAACAGTGTCAAACCGTATTCCCCGTAAAGCTGCAGAGTTTCAGGTCGGCTGCCTTTGAGTGCTGGCGGTTGGCAATTAGCTGCCATACTCGGCTCAGGCTAAGCGCACTTCACTAACAATGTTGTGATATTAGGTTAAACAGTGAAGGGACGCGGGCGGCCCAGCGGATATGTAGTCATTCTTTGATGTTGCATTGAGGCTGTAGCTGCAGCACATCCAGCTGCTTCCAATACTTTTTTTTTATTCCTACGGTTCTCTTTCCTCTTGCATTTTAACAGGACTCCATAAACACACTCCAACAACTTTTTCTTTTTTGTTTTATAACCTCATGAAAGGTAGATTTTCTGCAGCAAATGTAAAATATGCCTCGAATGCAAGCAGCAGCCAAATATTTATGGAAAAATGGGGAAGAGTTAAAGATGTATAAAGCAATCACTGGTTTTATATATTATTCATGACTGAATGTTTTTCATGCTTTATGCATGAAAACACCTATTCAAATGCTCATCAGGAACTGTATACTCGGTATTGTATAAAAACGTGCTCCTAAACCATATTTTTAAGTATCTTTTTACTCTGAAGACATTTCGGCGACTAATTTTTCTCGCTAAGTAAAATAATGGAACAGTGCTTGAAGCAGAGTGCAAACGTTGTGCTTTTATTAGCTGATTGGCATCAGCTGTTCCATTCATGCGTTGCAATCACTGGCTCGTTTACAGCTGTGTGGCTACCGGCTTAACGCTGACACCCAGTCGTACTTGCATATTCAAGTGTGGACTGCTGCAGTTGCTCTCAGACAGCCCTAATTCGATACACCGAACTGAACTGACACGTTTGTCAATCAAGGACTGGTTCGTTTAAAAAAAAAAAAGTGCACAAAAATAAATCAAAAACTGAACTTTAAATGATAACAATAATAAAATAACATTTAATATGACTTAAATCTGACATGAGCATCAAATGTGTGTATTGAATTAGTGACGAATAGCCCAACCTTTACTGAGACAAATACATACCTGGCTTTACCAGAAGAACAAGAATAGTGTTCATTTGTTTAAAAGGCTTGTAATCGTGTGAATGACCATGTTTATAATAACTTTTAACTTCTACAACCAATCATCAGGTAGGAACAAAGAAAATGAAAGAAAAGCTTCTGATATGAACATTTTGACAAATCAATTTTTAAAGCCAAACTACAATCGTTTCTTTAACCATATTGCAAAGGACCTTTGGTGCCAAAGAGTAACTTAAATAACACACACATATATATAATATATATGTTCTGAGTCATCCTCACTAGCCATGCTGGTAAAGATGCTGCGGTTTATTTTGCAACAACACAAAGCAAACGATAGCGTATAATATGAACTGATAGATGTTTTAATTTCGTTGTTCGATATATTTCGTCATATCGCGCAGGCCTGCCAAAATCCCTTCCCAACTTTGTGATAGACTAATAAAGACACAAAAAAACGATTACCGTTTATCTTCCATTAGTAGCCTGTCTCTAATAAACGCCGGTTTGAAAACATGTCACGACAAATAGATGACCTTCGACCCGGAAGTCCCTCCGCGCTGTCTTCTTCTTCCATTTTAAATTTTATTGGCGGTTGGCAAACAACTAAATGGTGCATTACCGCTACCAACTGGTATGGGTATGGGTATGGTGTGACTGGAACGTCGCTCAAAAAAAAAACAAAAAAAACCCTCCATCACTCTGCCAGCTGTTTCCAATCAGCCGTCATCTACGACCAGCAGCATTTAAGCTGGATGCAGCGACCATCGAAGTGGGATTATTACACTGAACTGGAACTGTCGGCTAGCGAACCTGCTAACTGTGATTTTCTGGTCTTTTACTTCCTCTCCTGGCGAGTCGGGCGGAGAGAAGTTTCGGGGAGCACCACTCGTGCACTGGGCTACCACAGACAAGGAGACACTCGGGAGCAAAGGAGGAGCACAATTGGGAACTGCATTATTTGTGAACTGTTGGAATATGTTTTGGAGCACTGTAAGTAAACGTCTTTTCACCTCAGTCTAAAAATCATGCCTGGGTCCTCTTTCCCTCTCACTTTCGCGTCAATTCCGAGAAGGGAATAAAAGCCTGTTTCCAATAACCGCCGGTCTGTTTTAAACGCCAGGCCGGCCGGATAATTTTTTGAATAAACGCCCGGGCTACTAATGGAAGATATACTGTACTTCATATTACTGCTGATGAAGGCGGTGCTACAAGCTACTGAATTACAGAGTGTACTTAGTTTTTTTACAGCACTGTAGCTCTTCGGAAGACAACAGCATCTAATTGGATCTGCGATCATTCCTGCTCCCTCCTCTTGTCTTTTCTCACCTCATTCACACGTTTATTTAGGTTGTAGGAAAACATATTCATTGTTAATGATGAGGTAGCTTTCTGTACATGAAACAGAGAATCCAACAACACTGAACAACTGGGTGCATGTGTCAGAGTGACTGTTTAGAAAAGATAGAAACACTTTATTCTACATAATCACTCGAACAACACGACATATGAACTCGTGCATTTTTATGCATCATGTCTAGTCACTGTTTAATCAAAAATATCAGTATTTCACAAAGTCTACTGGATTGTGCACACGCTGAACTACCACATAACAATTAAGTATAAAATGAACCCTGATACCATTCACATGTACATCCATTAAACGTAAGGCTTTAACCAGATGCAGTTAGCTTAGCGTAGAAAAATAATAGAAACAAAGCTAGCAGTTTGCCCAGAAGCAGTGGCTTACTCTATTCAGAAACGGGAATAAACACATTTCTTGATTTGTCATACTTAAACCTATATACCACCAAATAAATCCTTACTTATCATGTAAAGTAAAACGCTTGGCTTGCGTAGCAGAACGAGAAACCCGTCTTTTAAAAACAGAAGCTTTACTGCAGCATTTCCAATCAGTTTCTTTGCATCAGCGATCCCTGAGGGGCTCACATTGTATTAGCTGTGGTTGATAGCAGCTGGCTGATATCTAATGCATACAGAGCCAATATTGTCTGCCCCTCATATCACAGTCTATGCATTGATGCTATATCAGAGGAAAATGTCTCTCAAAGCATCAGCTACGGCGCGAACCAAACCAATGAAACGGTGGCCCGGAGGCGTTCTGACCCAAACTGGACCTCAAACCGATATGGCCAAAAGCTACAAGCTGCTCTGGTGTCTCAACAAGACACACATTAACCTTTCCTCCGTTATTTTTTCTGTGGAGATCTCCCACTTTGAAGTGCTTCCATTTAACCTTCATTTAACTTTTGTGTCATGCGCTCCCAGGCGCCCCATTTTGACAGCGGAAGCCTTTAGAAGTCAGAAAAGGCCTGCGGCTATAGATGGCATATCAGCACATCTGTCTGCTGCAGTGCCAGGTTGGGGAGTGAGGAACTGGCTGTTCGCTCTTCCACAAGTGGTCTGTCATTTTCTGGCTAGAGCCCTCTTTAGCTCAGTGTCAGAAAGACACTTTAAAAAGGCATAATCCTGATCTTACACTACCAAGGAGTCAGACTTTTCTAGGGCTTATTCAGACAGCATGAGGCCAGGCGAATATGAGCGAAAACTGACATTTCTTCCAGTGATCTATTTTAGTTTGAAATATAATTTTAAAAAGAAAACCTTTTCTGACTTGTCTGCTTGTGGGGCACGACTCTAGAGTCGATATTGCCCCACATAAGGCGCAATATTAGCACTTTATTAGGTACACCTATTGAATCAGCTCTAATTCTGCAGTTTTCCAGCATGTATATTTCTGACGGTTGGGTTAACAAACCTGCGATCCATGCATAGATGGCACGGTGGTGAAGTGTTTAGCGCCGTCGTCACACAGCGAAAGGTTCCTGGTTTGAACTCTGACTTTTTCTTTCTGTGTTGAGTTTGCATGCTCTTTCTGTACCTGCGCAGGTTTATTGTGAGTTTTCCAGCTTCCTCCTGTCCAAAGGCATAACTGCTAGGTGAACTGGTGATTCTAAATTGTCCGGCACTGAAAGGTAAATAAAGTGCTTAAACTGTAAAGAATGAAGAACTTTACGAAGCATGAGAACAAGACACAAAGCACTTTGTGTGGTCAGTAATACTAGTAAAACACTATATATGTGTGAGCACATTACACGTGGAGTGATGTTGAATGTATATGCTTATGTCTGTGTTGTTTTCTGCATGAGGACACTTGCACTGTGCCAGAAACATTTAATTTAAAACACATGCTCTCCAAATACTTTGATCATTTTTAGTCATAATAATAATTTTAATAAAACGGTTTTATAACTCTTTGCATGTCTTTGTTCATTTTGAACACTTAAAATAAATCCAGTGACAAAATGCATTTAAAATTTCACACATTTTAAAAAATTTCCTCACAAATGTCCATCATAAAATATTTATTGTCTTTTCTCATGAGTGTCTCATTAGCATGGGGGCAGTAGTCCATACAACCAGGCACTCACATAAACACCTTATGTAGGCAATTATATAGTACCGTATATTTTCCAATACCTGCCTGTCTCTTTTAAACGCTGGTTTCTAATAAGCGCCGGGTTTGAAAACCTGTCACGCGAATAGCCGCCGGTCTCAAATAGTGGCCGGGTAGTAATATAATGTCGACCCGGAAGGCTGGAAGAGGGACCGCTAGGTGCTGCATGGCACTCAGCTGCCCCTCTGTCTGTCTTAAGGCATAATTCTCAGGTTTATATACTCACGCCGGCATCCAATCCACCAATCGTTGCTTCTGGGAGTGTTGAGGGAGCCCCCAGCAGCCAATGGAGCGCGCGGGCTGGCACAGTTCGATTTGCATAATCGAGGCGGTCTACTGTAATTCATAGTAATTATCAGGATGTCCTAAAAACGCTCTGAAAAGTCTTCAGTTACTCCAAAATGCTGCAGCCAGAGTCCTGACAGGGACTGGAAAGAGAGAGCAGGTTTCTCCTATATTGGCTTCCCTTCATTGGCTCCCTGTTAAATCCAGAATTGAATTCAAAATCCTGCTCCTCACATACAAGGTCTTAAACAATCAGGCCCCATCTTATCTTAATGACCTTGTAGTACCATATCACCCCATTAGAGCACTTTGCTCTCACACTGCTGGCTTACTTGTTGTTCCTAGAGTATTTAAAAGTAGAATGGGAGGCAGAGCCTTCAGTTTTCAGGCCCCTCTTCTATGGAACCAGCTTCCAGTTTGGATTCAGGAGACAGACACTATCTCTACTTTTAAGATTAGGCTTCAAACTTTCCTTTTTGCTAAAGCATATAGTTAGGGCTGGATCAGGTGACCCTGAATCCTCCCTTAGTTATGCTGCGATAG